>WAAB01024310.1:0-56446 GCA_013389865.1 Piaya cayana
CACTGATAAATCACAGGGAGCTTGAGGATCAATACAAAGGAGCAGGAACTTCGGGGAGGGATGTATGGGAGTGGGGAGTGATGCTTAAAGGGGGAGAGGAGAGCCTGCAGCTCGTTGCATTGAGGATGCAATGTGAGGAGTTAGGAAGATGTCAGGGGCTGTTTCGTCTCCGGTTTTAATGCTGAACCTATCCCCGTAAAGGGAGAGGTGAAGCCTGCGCTGAGGCCCCCAAACATTTCCAAGGGGGAAGATGGGACTGGTAGTCTTGCTTAGATTTTACCTCCTGCAAATTCCTGTTGGAGCTGATGCTGCAGCGAGTGAATTGACAAAGAGGAAGGCACTGGGATGGCTCCTGTCCCTGCTTAATAGGGCATGTGGCAAGTGCCTTTCCCTCTTCCCCTTAAGGAGCAGGCAGGGAGGGGGAAAGGCAGTGCTCAAAAAAACCTCTGTGATTTTTACGGGAGGGTGATTTAAAGCAACTGGGCTGGTTTCAGAAATTTCCACCTTTTTTCTCGCTGTCATGACAGCAAGAGGGAGAAAGTGAAGGCCCAAGTGCATGGCAAGCAACGAAGGAGCTGAAAGGGATGTGTGGGAGTTCAAGCCAGACCCCAAAACTGCTGGGATTATTTCCCCCCCCTTGGACCTTGCTCTCCATAAACATGCAGCAGACACTATACCTGCATGGCCAAAGGGCTGATCTAGTGCAAGGGCTGGAAGAAGCAAGTGGAAAGGAGAGCTCACGTGTTGTCCCACAAGTGCAGAAATTCAAGCCTGTCTGTATCAGCCAGTGAAGGCCAGAAGGATCCTCCCCCAGATAGTTTTGTCCAGAGCTGAGGCCAGTCGAGCACCAAGGACAAGCGGTAAGAAGTGAAGCAAAACAGCAAAACTCGAGAGCTTGGTATGTCTGTTCAAGGGTAACATGATGGCTGGGGACCTCTTTGCTCGGTTCCCCTTTCTCTCCTCTCTGCTTTTGCAACACCCCAGGTGCAGATGGGAGGAGAGCTCCGAGCCACGGCCAGTGGAGCCAGCTTGGTCTGTCACAACATACACGATCTAGGTGGTGAACACAGTGACTGGCTGGCGGCTTTGCTATCAAAGTGTCTTCAGGCTGGGAGGAAGCAGTGGTGCCCAGCTGTGTGCCTCAGACCACATCCTGCCATCCCCACCAAGGCCAAATCCCACCGCCCCCCAAAGCCAGGAGACGCAGGGCTGGTGTTGCTGTGCGCCGGATGCTGGCGGATTGATTGCTTTCTGGTTCAGTCCAATAATCAAGAGACACTAATTGCCTGGTAATTCTCCTCCCTGCCTAATGGACTATCTTGCATCCGTGGCTCCCCAGCCCCACTCCACCCAACCGGCTCACCAGGATGCAGTGGAGTGGAGTGACCTTCTCATACTCACCTCCTCTAGCTAACCAAAATCCCCATGAGCCATGGTGGCCTCCCGTTGATGTTCCCCATCCCAAACCCATCACCTCAATGCCACTGTAGGACTCTTCTCCACTTCTGTTTTATGCAGACCCCTTATCAGCATGTTCCTGGACCACATTTTACACCTTCAAGGGCCAGCAGCCATACCTATGCCTCGTGGCTCCCCTTATTTGACGTATAATCTTCTAATTAATAATCAGTCTTTTCAAAGTGGAGCGCAAACTTTAATTAATTCCCAGTGAGGTAGGTAATTAACAGCGATGACTCCAATTTTACTGCAAGGGAAGCTGCAGTACAGAAAGCTTGCAGGATCCACCTGAGGTGGCAGGGAAACAACCATGCAAAAGCAGCTCTGCTCCAGCATGGCCCTGCAGAAACCTCATCTCCTTCCACTGATGGCTTCCCACGGTAGCAGTTCCTGTGTGCTGGAGCATCTCTGCTCCATCACCATGGCCATCTCCAGCCTGGAAGGAATGAGACGTAGCCACAACATGGCCTGGAAGGGCAGGCGCATCGCCACGGCCTCCTCTGCCCTGAGGAATTGGACATGGTCCTAGGGTGGCCCAGTAGAGCCCAAATCTCTCCTCTTCACACCATACCCTCCCATCTGGGAGCAGCTGTGGTGCTGAGTTTGGGGTCACCTCCACCAGCTCCTGGACAAGATGCCTCTTGGGGAAGGGGATGCTGTCCCATAGAAAAAGGCTGCCTGTTGTCTTCCCAGCCATCACTGATGTCCTGTCTCCCCCAGTCACCCATCCACTCCCAAGTAACTGTAAATCTCCGTCTCAGCAAACTTCTTCAAGGTTCTTCCTGCTGTTCTTTGTCCCACATCAGGGAGCAATGCACAGGACTGGAGGGATAATGCCTGGTTCTCTCTTCAGCCAGACCCCATGCCGGGAAGAGCAGCTGGTGGTTTGGGGAAGGAGCCCCATCCTCCAGGTCACATCCTCACCCCCACCGTGATCTCTGTGGCTTCCAGGTGACAAAGAGCTAATTGATGTGGGCTGCAAGACCCCAATGGCAGGGCCACCTCCTCCCCACAATGCTCAGCAAGGGGTGTCCCATGGAGAAAAGGCATTTTTAGCATTTTTTTTCCCCAAGATTTTATTTTTTCCCCGTCTTTGCTGTTTTCAAATCACTGAGATTAAACACACAAGGTCCTTACAAGTCTGTGTGCTTCCAGCCGGCAACAGATTGCGAGTGGCTGCTGCTACTTTACTTACAGGGCTGCTTAATTAACTTGATTAATCAGCCCATGTTCGCACAACGCTCTGGAGATGCAAACCCCTCTTGTTACTGCTGCCTGCTGCTCCGCAGACGCTGCCCTCACCTTTATTCCCAACCAGTACTTGATCTTAACAGCCAAAGCAGGAATTGCAGAAACACCGCCTCGGCAGGAGCAGCCACAACTCCTGCTCCTGCAAGCTTTGGATTGAAAAGGAAAGACATAAACATTGCTCAAATTCAACAAAATCATAGCTCCTGCAGTGACCCCGCCAGCCCAGGGCAGGATGGGGAGTGGGGACCAGGGCTCCCCACTTGACTCAGTGCCTGAGTCACAGCTGGTGAAGCATTTCCTTCTCCCAGGTATCACTGCCACCACAGGGACACGGCCTTTAACGGTGCCTGGAGGTGGCCGCGACGTTCCTGAGAGGGTTCAAGGGCCAAAAGCCTGGCAGTGGGCTGGCAGGAACCATGTCACACTGCCTGCTGACACCAGCAGTGAACTTGGCCCTGCATCCCACTGCGACCGCGCCCCCCAGGGTCCCTGGTGTGTGCCTCATGCCCTGGGTACAAGCAAGGGTCCTTGGGACCTCCAGAGCTCCTGGTGTGCACCCTGTGCCAGGGGGTGCAGGCAAGGGTCCCTGGGACCACTAAGCTTCCTGGTGTGCCCCATCCCAAGGGGTGCAGGTGAGCAGCCCTGTGACCCCCAGGCTTCTTTGTGTGCCCTGTGCCTGGGGGTGCAGACATGGGGTCGTGGGACCGTTAGGGCTTCTGGTGTGCCCCATCCCCAGGGATGTACATGAGGGTCTTTGGGACCCCTAGGGTTCCTAGTGTGCAGACAAGGGCCCCTGCAGCCCGCAAAGTTCCCAGTGTGCCCCATCCCCAAGGGTGCAGGCAAGGGTCCCTGCAGCTCCCAGGGCTCCTGGTGTGCCCCATGCTTGGGGGTGCAGACATGGGGTCGTGGGACCGCTAGGGTTCCTGGTGCGCCCCATCCCCAGGGATGCAGGCAAGGGTCTTCGGGACACTCAGGGTTCCTGGTGTGCCCCGTGCCCCCTCTCCAGCCAGGCAGCACTGCAGGCAGGAGCCCCTCCACGGGATCCCGCACCTCGCTGTCCCGGGGTCGCCCCTTTTCCCTGCTGGGGAGGGGGCTCCTGTTCAACCCGGGGACGAACAATCCCGCCCCCCCNCGCGGCCAACCAGGAGCGCGCGCTCCGAAAGTTTCCTTTTATGGCGAGGCGGCGGCGGTCGCGGCCCCATATAAGGCGGGTCGGGCGGCGGGCGGGAGCCGCGAGCTCTGCTGCCTTCCCCACACGAGCGCCGCTCCCGCCACCGCCGCCTCCTCCGCCACCGCTCCAGCCGCGCCGCTGCCCCCGAGGTGAGCGGGACACCGGGGCGCCCCGCCCTCAAACCGGTCGTCTTCTTAATACCTCTTTAAGAGAAGCTTGTTGGGGAAGTGGGGTCGCTGCTCGCGGGGCGCCCTTTGTTTGCTGGGGGGGGGGTGTGGATGAGCGGACAGCGCGCTGCGATGGTTTCAGGGGGGGGGAAGGGGTTGATAACGGTTTGCTTGCACCTTCCTCGTGGGGTTAATCCGCCTCCTAAGAGGATTGTAGGCGGCTCGGCTATTGTGTCGCGAGGAGGGGGGAGCAGGGCTTTGTCTGCTCCGCGCTGCCCCCTCCCCGCTGANGGCAGCACTGCAGGCAGGAGCCCCTCCACGGGATCCCGCACCTCGCTGTCCCGGGGTCGCCCCTTTTCCCTGCTGGGGAGGGGGCTCCTGTTCAACCCGGGGACGAACAATCCCGCCCCCCCAGGCGAGGGGCTTTGTGTGAGGGTCTCTGAGCTCTCCCCGCGGGGCGATCCCAAGAGGGAAGTGGGGGGGAGGAGACGGTCAGGAGGCCTCACAGCGGGGCTGTATGGGGGTGTGTACCCCCCCACCCCTCCATTTTCCCCTCTTTGCAGGGCGCTGAGGGGAGGGGGTGGGGGGGCGCTGCCGCGCGCGCCGGGCGGGGCGGGGCGGCGCGAGGCGGGGCGGGGCGGCGCGCGGCCANCTTCTTAATACCTCTTTAAGAGAAGCTTGTTGGGGAAGTGGGGTCGCTGCTCGCGGGGCGCCCTTTGTTTGCTGGGGGGGGGGTGTGGATGAGCGGACAGCGCGCTGCGATGGTTTCAGGGGTGGGGAAGGGGTTGATAACGGTTTGCTTGCACCTTCCTCGTGGGGTTAATCCGCCTCCTAAGAGGATTGTAGGCGGCTCGGCTATTGTGTCGCGAGGAGGGGGGAGCAGGGCTTTGTCTGCTCCGCGCTGCCCCCTCCCCGCTGATGGGGGGGGTGTGTTCTCTGTGTGTGTGTCCCCTTCAGAGTCTACGAGGTGCCTTTTCTCTCGCAGGGGGAGGGGGCGGCACCCTCTGGGCGCTGCATGGGAACAAAAGCTGCATGCAAGAGTAGGGGGGAAGGGGAAGAGCCCCCTTGTTCGGGCTGCCCGCCCGCCCCGGGCACCGGCTCCGTGTCCCGGGCTGCTCCGTGCGGCGCTGGCACGTGTACCGGCAGCTGCCGCCGCCCCCTCCCTCGCCGGCGGATTAAACGGGCGCTGCCGGGCTGCGGGAGCTCAACTCGCCCTCTCGGGGCGGCGATTGCATAAGGAGAACGGCTTTAATCCCACCCGGGCTGTTGTGGCTCGGCGGGGCTGAGCCCGGGCTACGGCTTGGGCGAAGTGGCTAGAGGTCGCCCAGCTCTGGCTTTGCGGGGACGCTCCGAGCCTGCTGGGGCGAGGTGGAGGTGGCTGGGGCTCGCCCAGCCGTGACTCCTTGAGGGGGCGCTGCGAGGCTGCTGGGGTGAGGTGGTGGCTACCGCTTGCCCAGCCCTGGCTGCTTGTGGGGAGGCTACGAGCCTGCTGGGGCTTGCTCAGCCATGGCCGCTTCTAGGGGCGCTCCGAGAGTGCTGGCGCGGGGTGGCTAGAGCTCACCCAGCCGTGACTGTTTGCAGGGACAGTCTGAGACTGCTTGGGTGGGGTGGCTACAGCTCTCCCAGTCGTGGCTGTTTATAGGGGCGCTCTGGGGGTGCTCGGGTGCGATGCCCAGAGCTCGCCCAGCGCTGTCTGCTTGCAGGAATGCTCCGAGGCTGCTCGGGCGAGGTGGTTAGAGGTCGCCCAGCCCTGGCTGGTTGCAGGGATGCTCGGAGGCTGCTGGGGCGGGGTGGCCAGCGCTCGCCGGGGCTGCGGGCGGGGCCGGGGCGGGGCCGGCCGCCTTTCCCCCCCCCCCCAGCCAAGCACGCGCTCCCTCCATTGCCTTTTATGGTCACGAACAGGAGGGCGCGGGGACTTCCTTTGTCCCGCGGGCGCGGGGCGGGCGGCGCCCCCTCTAGCGGGCGCGGGGCGAAGCGGAGCCGCTGCCAGGAAGGAAATGGGTGGGAAGGAAAAGACCCCGCGATGCCTGCCCCCCCACCGCCCTCCCCTCCCCACATGTGTGATGCTCATGCCTGTGTCTCTTTGGTCCCGCAGCCCCAGCCATGGATGACGATATCGCCGCGCTTGTTGTGGACAATGGGTCTGGTATGTGCAAGGCCGGTTTTGCCGGGGATGATGCTCCCCGTGCTGTCTTCCCATCCATCGTCGGCCGCCCCAGACATCAGGTAGGTGTTTGGGGGGCCTGTCATTGGCACCACCGTAGAATCATAGAATTATAGAATCATAGAATCACCAGGTTGGAAAAGACCCACTGGATCATTGAGTCCAACCCTAAGAGAGGAGTCTGGTGGAAATGCTTTCCCCGGGGGATGTTGAGCTTCAAGAAGCTCTTGGTTTGGCTTTATAACAAAAGAGGCTTCTGCACTGCAGCCTCTGGTGAGGAATGTGGTTGGCTGAATGCCTTTCTTTATTAAGTAGGGACACTAATTGGAGAATCGGCTTGGGGAAAAGCAGGTTATCTACACAGTAAGGCTGTCCCTTCATCTGTACTTAGCGCTTGCCTTTTTGTTGTGCAGGGTGTGATGGTTGGTATGGGCCAGAAAGACAGCTATGTTGGTGATGAAGCCCAGAGCAAAAGAGGTATCCTGACCCTGAAGTACCCCATCGAACACGGTATTGTCACCAACTGGGATGACATGGAGAAGATCTGGCACCACACTTTCTACAATGAGCTGAGAGTAGCTCCTGAGGAACACCCTGTGCTGCTCACAGAGGCTCCCCTGAACCCCAAAGCCAACAGAGAGAAGATGACACAGGTGTGTAGAACTCTGGACCTTGGAGCTACAGCAGATGTTGCTCCAGGCCAGCTTTCCTCTTCCATGTTGTCCTCTCCTTCACCACTATTCTCCCTTTTTGCCATCTTTGCAGGGTTTTCCTTTCCTGACCTGAGTCTCCTCTTTGCTGGACCTTGACAGGTTTTGTTTGCTCTTCTAAGCTGGCTTTCTCTGAGACTGAACTAGCAACTTGTCTAACTGCTGTTTCTGACTAGGCACTAATCCATTTACCAATTTTGAGTGACTGTACTGTAGTTTAAGGGGCATTTGTGGTTTTACTTGCTGTGACAGGGATGGGAATGACCTGGCAGGTGTGGGTGGAGACCAGGCAAGATAAGCATGGCCTTTGAGGGGGAGTGGAGAGGAAGCCTCCTATCTAGGGGATAAAGTGAAATCACACCTGCATGGAGTTGCATAGACCTGTAGTGGGAAACCTCAGTTTCTGCTGTTGACTCAACCCCTTCTTTTCTCACCCTAGATCATGTTCGAGACCTTCAACACCCCAGCCATGTATGTAGCCATCCAGGCTGTGTTGTCCCTGTATGCCTCTGGTCGTACCACTGGTATTGTGATGGACTCTGGTGATGGTGTTACCCACACTGTGCCCATCTACGAAGGCTACGCCCTCCCCCATGCCATCCTCCGTCTGGATCTGGCTGGCCGTGACCTGACGGACTACCTCATGAAGATCCTGACAGAAAGAGGCTACAGCTTCACTACCACAGCAGAGAGAGAAATCGTGCGTGACATCAAGGAGAAGCTGTGCTACGTTGCCCTGGATTTTGAGCAGGAGATGGCCACAGCTGCCTCTAGCTCTTCCCTGGAGAAGAGCTACGAACTTCCAGATGGCCAGGTCATCACCATTGGCAATGAGAGGTTCAGGTGCCCTGAGGCCCTCTTCCAGCCATCTTTCTTGGGTAAGTCTAGATCTTTTGGATACTTCTGATGCCTTTCAGTGTTACATTCTGTAAAAGGTGATCAAGAGACCATGACAGCCATTTATTTTATTATTGGTGGGCATGGTAAAGTGTGTCCTATCCCAGCAGTCAGCTGCACTTTCTACTAAGTTTAAGCTGTTTAAAGGACATGGGGAGATGTTGAGCCTGTTGGAGCCATGGCTTTCTGTAGTGCCTACACAGTGAAGGGGCTGCTGGTCTCCTGGCTATGCCTGTAGTAGCTTCTCAAGCTTCCTTGGCTGTGTCTGAGCCCTTGCTGACTTGAGACTGCTTCTTCCTCACAGGTATGGAGTCCTGTGGTATCCATGAAACTACCTTCAACTCCATCATGAAGTGTGATGTGGATATCCGTAAGGATCTGTATGCCAACACAGTGCTGTCTGGTGGTACCACAATGTACCCTGGCATTGCTGACAGGATGCAGAAGGAGATCACAGCCCTGGCACCCAGCACGATGAAAATCAAGGTAGGATGAAGCCTTGAGAAACCTTGTGACACCCTTGTTAATGCTGAAATGCAGAGTGGGAGGAGGTGATGCAAGATACACTGAGGAGAGAAGGTGGAAACCATACTTGAGCACGTGATGCAGCCTTAATGGCCTTGCTCCGGATGAGATGGCATCCATCCAGCCATCTGAATAATGGGATTAACATAAATACTGGCTGCAAAAGGAGGGAGGTGGGTGTGTGAGGTTGTATCTTAAGCCCATTGGAACTTGATGGTATTTTGGCCAAGCGTAGATAAGGGAATAGGCAGTTCTGTCTTGCAGGGCTGTGTGTGGGCAGCAAGTGTAGTACCACACTGAGCATCTGACTGATACCTCCTCTTCCCTACAGATCATTGCCCCACCTGAGCGCAAGTACTCTGTCTGGATTGGAGGCTCCATCCTGGCCTCCCTGTCCACCTTCCAGCAGATGTGGATCAGCAAGCAGGAGTATGATGAATCCGGACCCTCCATTGTCCACCGCAAATGCTTCTAAACCGGACTGTTACCAACACCCACACCCTTGTGACGAATTGAAACCCATAAATGCGCATAAAACAAGATGAGATTGGCATGGCTTTATTTGTTTTTTTTTGGCGCTTGACTCAGGATTAAAAAACTGGAACGGTGAAGGTGTCAGCAGTCTTAAAATGAAACATGTCGGAGCGAACGCCCCCAAAGTTCTACAATGCATCTGAGGACTTTGATTGTACATTTGTTTCTTTTTTTAATAGTCATTCCAAATATTGTTATAATGCATTGTTACAGGAAGTTACTCGCCTCTGTGAAGGCAGCAGCCCAGCTCGGAGGGAGCCGATGCCAGTTACTGGTGTTAGGTTATAATTGCTTGTCTGTAAATTATGTAACCCAACAAGTGTCTTTTTGTATCTTTCCGCCTTAAAAACAAAACACACTTGATCCTTTCTCTCGGATTTGTCAAGCAAGCGGGCTGTTCCCCAGTGATAGATGTGAATGAAGGCTTTTACAGTCCCCCACAGGGTCTAGAAGCGGTGCCAGTATGTGGGGGAGAACGGGGCGACCTGTACACTGACTTAAGACCAGTTCAAATAAAAGTGCACACCATAGAGGCTCGACTGCTGTTGATGGTTCATTTTCTTTCTCCCCTTGTGTTTCCTGACAGTTGCTGTGTTCTCTGATCTGGCCTTGCCAGGCTGCATAGCTTGGCTATCAGTTGAGGGTGGGTGTTGCACAAGCCACATGGCTCATGGTGATAGTTAGAGAGCTGCTGCCTGACCCACTGCTCCCTGTGCAGGAATTACTGGCGTGGGCAGTGGGGGGCTAAGTACCTCCTGAAATGCTTCCTTGTGTCTTTGTTGTGGACTAGGATCAGCTTTACCTGAGGGTGGTGGTGCTATCAACAGTGTCCAAACTGGCTGGTTTCTCAGCTGCTGCTCCTTGGGCTGGTTTACAGCCTTCTCTGGCCTGTGGAGATCGTGTTCCCTTTTCTCCCAGCACCAGGTACCTGAGCTTGTCTGACCTGCCCTGGGAAAGGAGGCCTCGATTGAGGCTGGGAGACTCCTGTCTGGCAGCCGGCTTGCTGGGTGGAGCAGCGTTAAGGTGAAAGCAAGAGAAAGGCTTGTGAAATGGAAAAAAGTGATTTTGAAGAGTGGGGCCATGGGGCAGGGGTGGGGCTGGGAAAAGGGGGTGGGGAGGGAGAAAGCTCTTGCACAGTGCGTGCCACCTACAGCCCCAGGACTTGCTGTGGGCAGTGCAGGTACCTGCCTCTAGCCCTGACTGCCAGGAAGGAGGCTTGTGTGGATTCTTGGCTCTGTTCCCGTCCTCTGAGCTTCTGAACCTTCTGTGGATCAAGTTCTCTGGTTTCAGGAAAAAAAATGGTCAGAGTGGGAACCCTCACAAAGTTGTGCTGGAACCTGAGACCTTTTTGGGCACAGCAAAGCCTGGGAGACCTGGGAGCTGGAGCTGCTGCTGAGTAAGGAAGGAGAAAGAGGACCGAGGCTGACAGGGAGAGCAAAGCCAGGTAATAAGCATTGCCAGCTCAGGCAGAGCAGACCTTAGAGCATTGCTCACAGGTGTGCTGGCTTCTCAAGGCTCCTCCAACCTGCCTCTCTTTGAAGAGCTAATGGCTATGATTTTGTCATGCTTGCAGATGAAAGGCAGGGAACAGGATCCATTTGCTCTTTCATCCTCCACCTGGCCTGATTGTGCTCCAGCATTACGCCGTGTTCAGGGTGGACCTGCTGCTTTCTGCCCTTCATCTCCACAGCCTCCCTCCAGGTTGCCCCGGGTGCTGGAGGAGCCTGGCAGGTGTAGGTGCAGACACTGGGCTGGGCGGATGAGTTACTGGAATCACCAGTCTGCAACTGGGGAAGTGAAACAGGTTGGAGCAGGGCCCAAATGGGGCTTCTAACATAGGGGCTTGGGGAAATGGGGTGAGGAGGAGGTGATGGCAGCTCCTGGGCAGGGAGAGAGCTGTGGGAGCAGGGCAGGAAAAATGCCAGGAGGCAAGAAGAGATGATGGCGATGGAGAAATGGGGTGCCGGTCCATGAGTCTCCTCTCCTGCTGTCAGCTCTCCCTGAAGCAGAGATGCACTGATTGCTATGGAAAAATGGGTTGAGACACAAAGAACAGAAAATGTGTGTGGGGGGAGAAACCACAGAGCAACAGAATGCTGAGGGCTGAGAGCAGTTTGGACTGGGAGAGGGGGGCACATGGAGAGGGCAAGCGTTGGGCTGGTGCAGAGCCACTGGTTGCAGGGGTCCTGGGCTGATTTTCATGCTTCAGAGCATGGCAGACAAAACTTTCTATTAGTTCGCAATTTACAGAATGTTTTATTCTCCTTTCTTCCCATTTCACGTGCTGTTCCAGACAACCAGACTTCCAAAAAACTGAGGCTGTGCCTTTCACAACCCTTCCCAATGCCTCTCAGGCACAAGGCCATGGCGTGCACAGCTACTCTGCAGGCTGCTCCAGCAAAGCTCGGTTTATTCCTCCTCTGGGCCATTACATGCTGGAGAAAAGAATGTGGTGCTGGGCAGGGAAGCCTGTGAGCATTACTCACTGTTCCCAACTCTAGAGAGCAAAGAGGGAGCCCAGAGTGGTTTCCTCTCAGGAATGCCAGGCGCTGGAGAGGGGGCATTTTTTTTTTTAACTGCAGTTTCTCCATCATCACATTACAGAGAGCTTGGTTCACCCCTTGCTGTTTCACAGAGGTGGTGAAATGCAGAGGGGACTGTCATGGGAATAGTGGGAGAAGAGCTGGTTTAGCCATGTCTTGCCTTTTGAAGCCACCAGCCATGGGCACGACTCAAAGGAGATGATGTACAGGGGATAAGTAGTCTGCTGGCTACCTGCTAATCCTCCTTTCCAGCACACGAGTAGCCAAGGGATGTGAGGGACCAGGAGGTTTAGAACAGCAACCCATGGGACAGGCTGAGCGTGTCTCCCTGTCTGGCTTGGCAGAGCTGACGCTGTGGGATTTCTCAGGCTTCAAACAGCAAGACTCAGCCGTAGATCCTTGCAAGTCACCCAGCCCATTTTCACCTCCCTTTAGCTGCCCATGGGGAGCTGGCTCAGCCAGGGAGAGCTGAGCAAACATGTTTTACACCCTTTCTTCCCTCACAGCTCTCAACTTTCGCTCCTGCTGGAGACAGTCACTGGCACTTCACCTGCAATTAGCTGGTGACCTGGAAAGTCACCTTGCTGAGCCGCTTATGGAATCATGCCACTACCAGGAATTAGTGATGTCCTTGGCAAAGGAGACAGTTGCGGTTCTCAGGATTTAGCCCTGAAGGGCCTCATTGTCTCTTAGCCGTGACAGTGAGTGTGGACCAGAAAAGGCTCCTGGCTGGGTCCCGTTCTCCCATTAGTGAGCTTGTGCTGCTTCAGGAGAGGAGCCTGCATACAAAAGTCCCAGGAAATGCCAGAGCAATCAAACAAAACTGTCCACCTCACTGAATTCCCCTCCAAAGTTGTAAAGTATCAAGTTCAGAAAATGGTCTTTCTGAGTTATTTGTTTGGGGATGGGACTGTGGGTATTGGCTGTGTTTGGGGCAGGAGGAGTCCTGGTCTTTGAAGCTGGTCTTTGCAGAGGGATTGGTGACCTGGAGCCTGCCCTGACTTATATTATACCCATCTGTAATCTGCTTTAGCAGGCCTTATGGTGTTAAACCGTATCAAGTATTGAAAATCACAGCAATGGACTGAGCAGTTCACCCCAGCATACCAAGTGCTCTGGCCACTGTAGTCCAGCTGGGCTTTAATCATGCTGACAAAAAGATGAGATGTCAGGACTGTCTCAAGAAGAATCAGAGGAAGGAAATGACCCAAGACTTCCCAGAGAGAAAAATATAAAATCCCTGGGTCAGTCTGGCCTTGAACAGTTAAAAGAGTATGTCTTATACAGAGCCAAATATCTTTATTCTAGCACTAATTTGTTTGTTTGCCCTCCTGGACTGAGACAGCATGGTATGTGCCTGCCTTCTTTGGCCTAAGAAAGCTGGGTATTAGTCATAAGATGAACAAGGTTTGCTTTTAGATGGCCCAGCCCTGAAGTGAACCCATCTTCACAGGAGGCTCCCAAGTGCCCACACTGAGCAGAGCGTTCCTGAAGCAAGGAGAGTTTCAATTCGTACTGGCTGGCCACCTCCCAGCAACCATCAAGTGAAATACCAGAGTTTGGTGTAGCTGTTTGTTTCTTTCCTCTTTTACTGCCCATCTGATGTCCTGCTGCTGCCTTGTACTCAACCTCCACATCTTATCTACACTGCCACATTGCTCATCTATTTGGTGGATCATGAGTCCAAGCGCAACTCCTCTTATGAACTGTCCTGAGCCTGGTTTCTCCTCAGGAGGTTCTTACACCTAACTCTGTTCCCAGTTCTTATTTGGGGTTCTTGACTGCTGTCTGGTCCACATACACCCCTGGGCTGGAGGAAACCCATGGCTAATGCAGCCTGCTCAGGTTGATCTGCCTCTCTGGGCAGGGCTTTTTCTCTGCTTGTGGGCCTTGCCGATGATTTTACTTGCCATTTGCATTGGAAATGCAGGTCTTCTCCACCTTGGTCTCTTTTTTCTGTGATGACTGCAAATATGGTAGGTTGGTATTTTTCCCAGATGTCAAACAAGTTGGTCTTGACTGAAGAGCCTCTGGATTTAATTTGTCAGTACCTTCTATTTAATTGAAACACATGACAAGCCAAGCAGGTACAGATTCTCTTACTGAGGTTCTACCTCAGCTAAGAGCTAAGAAGGGTTTTCCTCTTCAACTCCAGAGCATTCTAATAGGCCTAGGAGAAAAATAAGCAATCGAGACCTGAGGCAGTTGATATTTCTAAGCAAAACCCCCAGTCTAATTCATGACCTTAAATGGCAACAATCAAGTAGGAAGAAAGTGGCACCCTATTCCTCTTCCTTTATGGGTCATCTTTAAAACATATTTTCTATGAACAAAGTTCCCAAAGCATACACGTAACTGGAAATTCCAGTGCTCTGTTCCTGTCTGTACTTGAGATTTGGGATGAGTAGCTGATAGTAACAGTGCTGAGCCAACTGCTCCCCTTGGATATCACTGTGTGCAATGGCTGCACTCACAGCAGCCTTGGATGGCTTCGGCAACACCCACCTCTCTGCAACTTCCTTTTAGGTAGTTGTAGAGAGCAATAAGATCTCCCCTTAGCCTCTTCTCCAGGCTAAACAGCTCCAGGTCCCTCAGGTGCTCCTTGTAAGACTTGCTCTCCAGACCCTTCACCAGCTTTGTCCCTCTTCTCTGGACGCGCTCCAGAAGCTCAGTGTCTTTCTTCTTGTGAGGGGCCCAAAACTGAACACAGGATTCAAGGTGCAGCCTCACCAGTGTTGAGTAGAGGAGGAGAATCACTGTCGTGGTCCTGCTGGCCACGCCATTTCTGATACAAGCCAAGATGGGTGTCCCATCTCTCACATCCACGTCCTGGCTGCACCCATAGATAAACTGGGAGAGGATAAGATAGGAACCTAGTGAAGTTCAACAAAGGCAGCACAGAGCCCTTCACCTATGGAGGAACAAGCATCTTTACCAGTACAGGTTAGGGGCTGACCAGCTGGAAACCTGCTCTGCAGGGGACCTGAGAGCCCTGGTGGACAGCAAGCCTAGAGAAGAGGAGGCTGAGGGGATACCTTAATGCTCTCTACAACTACCTAAAAGGAAGTTGCAGAGAGTTGGGTGTTGGTTTCTTCTCCCAGGTGACAGGAGACAGGACAAGAGGGAACAGCCTCAAGCTGCATCAGGGGGAGTTTAGGTTGGACCTTAGGAAAAATTTATTTGCAGAAAGGGTCCTCAAGCACTGGAACCACTGCCCAGGGAGGCGGTGGAGTCCCCATCCCTGGAGGTGTTTAAAAGGCAGGTAGAGCTGCTGCATGGGGACATGATTTAGTAGTAGACAGGGACGGCTGGAGTCGATGATCTCAAAGATCCTTTCCAACCTAATGATTCTGTGATTCTAAGCTCACCACGAGCCTGCAATGTGCCCTGGTGGCCAAGAAAGCAAATGGTATCCTGGGGTGCATGTAGAACAAGGGTTATGGGGAGTGGCTGAGGGACCTGGGTCTGTTCAGCCTGGAGGAGGCTGAGGGAGACCCCAACCCTGCCGAGAGCTGCCTGAGAGAAGGGTACAGCCAGGCGGGTGTGGGCTCTTCTCCCGAGTGACAGGAGACAGGACGCGAGGGAACAGCCTCAAGCTCAGATTAGACAGAATAATTCTCCACAGAAAGGCACTGGCACCCCTACCCGGGGGTGATGGAGGGGTCTGAAGGCCGGGCAGGGGAGGTACTCGGGGATGTGGTTCAGCACAGGACACGGACGGCTGGACTCCGTCTCAAAGCCTTTTCCCACCCCAGCGGTTCCGCAGACGCGGACCCGCCACTCCCATCATGGCGCCGCCGCTCTCAAAATGGCGCCGAGAGCTCTGCCGCGCTCAAGATGGCGGAGGGGCTGGACGGAAGTTGCGTCATGGCAGCGCCGGAAGCGGCTCGCGGCGGCGGGGCTGGCGGGGACCCGGGCCGGGAGGCGGCCGGTTTGAGCGGAGCCCAGGCGGGCGGCGGCGGCGGCTGCGGGGAGCGGCCATGTTCCGCTGCGGAGAGGTGGGACCGCACGGTGGCGTTAGCCGGGGAAACAGGGGCCCTCGGGGAGGCGGCGAGGGGCCGGGAGCCGGTTCTGAGGCGGGACTGCACCCCGAGATCGCCCTGCTGCGGGGCTGCTGCGACCGTGAGGTGGGACGGAATCCTTTCCCTCCTCTGGGTCTACAGGGACCGTGAGGTGGGATGGGATTTTTTCCCTCCTCTAGGTCTACAGGGACCGTGAGGTGGGACGGGATCCTTTCCCTCCTCTGGGTCTACAGGGACCGTGAGATGGGACAGGATCCCTTCCCTCCCCTATGAAGTTTCGCAGGGGCCGGGGGGTGGGACTGGTTCCCTTTCCCTTAGGGAATACTGTGGCATTAATGCCAGTTTGGTCTTTCGTAAAGATGGCGCCAGAATCCCAGCCCCTCTCCCCAAAACTGCCACCATCACGGTGGGGTGGGCGAGGGGGCCACATCCAGTCCCTGCACCATCCCAGGTGGTCCCGGAGGGGTCAGATAGTGGCTGTAGGGAGGCTGCTGTTACCAAGTGTCGAAGGGAGAGAGTGTGGGGTGCAGGAGCAAAGGGGTCCTGTGTCCCCATTGGAGCTGTGCTGTCAGCCCCACAGTTTCTATGGTTGAAGTGTAAGCACGGTGCAGAGCTGTGGGTGATGCATGCAGAACTGTGATTCTGTGTGTGTACACACAGATATCTATGCAATTATGTAACTGTTAAGATTATGGAAATTGGTGGCAATTAAAGGAAACATGTAGACAGAGATGGCTGTGTTATATTTGGAAAGACTCAGAGACACTTGTTTTTCCGCACTGCAGAGGAAGTGGAATGAATGTAAATGTGGTGAAGGGTCTGGAGCACAAGTCTTAAGACGAACAGCTAAGAGAACTGGGGTTGTTCAGCCTCGAGAAAAGGAGGCTGAGTGGAGACATCGTCACTGTCTTCAACTGCCAAAAAGGAGGTTGTAGTGAGGTGGGTGCTGGTCTCTTCTCCCAGGTAACAAGTAACAGAAGAGAGGAAATGGCCTCGGGTTTTGCCAGGAGAGGTTCAGATTAGACATTAGGAAAAATTTCTTCACTGAATGGGTTCTTGGGTGCTGGCAGATGCTGCCCAGGGAAGTGGTAGAGTCCCCATCCCTGGAGGTGTTTAAAAGACTGATAGATGAGGTGCTCAGGGATATGGTTTAGTAGTGGACAGGTATGGTTGAACCCGACGATCTTTTCCTGAGGTCTTTCCCAACCAAATGATTCTATAATTTTTTCTCCTCATTCTAAAGCAGCCAACAGCGAAAGAGCGAGTGCTATGTCTTTGTGTGGAGTTTGGCACTGCCTCTGTGTTGTCTTCTGAGGCAAAGCTTTTGGTTTCTTCATGCAGGTGGAAGTACTGAAAGATGTGAGCATTTCTGTTTTGTCTCGCTTGATAAATCCTTATGAGAGTCAAGATATTTGCTTTCTCACAAGCTTTGCTGAAGTTTCTGAACTAGTAGCTTTTCTTTTTCTCTTCCTCCCCCCCTTTTTCTTTTCATTTTTATCCCCAGGAGCCTGTAAGTGGGGAGAGTGAGGAGGAAAATAATGGCGTCAACTTGATGGAGTTCTCAGATGAGATCCTTTTGCACATCCTAAGCTACGTCCCTTGCACAGACCTTGTCCTGAATGTCAGGAGAACCTGCAGGAAACTCGCAACACTCTGCCTTGACAAGAGCCTAACACATACTGTTGTACTTCAGGAAGACTATAAGGTGGGGAGAATAACTTTTTTTCTTCTGTTAGATGTAAAGACCAATCAGACTCTTGAAAATATGCTGACAAGTAGAACTTTCCAATGTGTCTGCATAAATGAACTGTTCTTGAATGCTGAAATCAAATAAACAATATACCTGTTTTATGAAAGCATTTGTTTTTCAGAATGCTTTGTTAGAACAGCTCTGTGCTCCCTTAGTTTTCACTGTCAGTATTTTATATAACTATCTTATCTGTGTTTTGGAAGCTGAAATGAAAGTAGACGTGACTTTCCATTTGTAGCTGTGATTGTGTAAAGTTACCATGGCCTCAAAAAATGTTTTTCCATATCACTGTGCAAAAAAAATCTTGTTTGTATTGCTATCAGGCATGCAGTCAGCTAAGCCAGAGCTTGTGTGTGTGTTAGAATAAAAATAAAGCTTAGGAATGAAAGGTGGTAGGTGTTATGAGAACTGTATCACCAGGTATGGGCGAGGGGAAGCCTCGTTTACTTATTTCCAAAAGAGGAAACTGGATGAAGGAGAATGGGGACATTCTTTCAGTTTGAGTTTCCGTAGATGGCTAGTTCTGCTGGAATAACTTTGCTTCTAGAAAATGGGCACAGTCCTCTATTCCACTGCTGGCTGCTGAACAGAGTTGGCCTCATAGTCGGTAATGTGGAACTGCTCAGACTAAGAAACTAGACAAACTGTAATCTTGAGTCCAAAGCGTGGCAGAGTAAGCTAGCTACCAGCTGTGTAATAACTCTTAGGCTGTGCTAATGTCCTGAGGCTGCTGGATGAGCTGCCTAATCTAAGTTCTAACCACTGTTATTCCCATCATCAGATGAGAAATTGAGTCAGTGCACACCATGGCTGTATATCTCATTGAATCTGGTTTTGTTTGAGTACAGGTGAACAATGACAAAGTGAAGCAGCTGATGAGGGATATCGGAAAAGAGATTTACCAGCTGAACATGGCTGGGTGCTATTGGCTGCCCAGCTCCACTATTGATCACGTAACACGGTGCAAGAACCTGGTAAAACTGAACTTGTCTGGGTGCCACATCACCTCTCTCCGTCTCTCAAAGATGCTGTCCACACTCCAGCACCTGCGCTCTCTGGCGATAGATGTAAACCCGGGGTTTGATGCCAGTCAGCTAAGCAGTGAGTGTAAAGCCACTCTTAGCCGTGTCTCAGAATTGAAGCAAACCCTTTACACTCCATCATATGGTGTCGTTCCATGCTGCACTAGCCTTGAGAAACTGCTGCTTTATTTTGAGATCCTTGATCGCTCACGAGAAGGTTTTATTCTGTCTGGGCAGCTAATGGTAGGCGAGAGCAATGTGCCCCATTACCAGAACCTCCGCGTTTTCTATGCCAGGCTGGCTCCTGGCTACGTTAATCAGGAGGTGGTGAGGCTTTACTTGGCGGTGCTAAGTGATCGGACACCAGAGAACCTTCACGCCTTCCTTATTTCTGCCCCTGGTAGCTTTGCGGAGACGGGAGCCACTAAAAACCTCCTGGACTCTATGGCTCGAAACGTACGTCTGGATGCTTTACAATTGCCCAAAGCCTGGATTAATGGCTCTGGGCTCCTGCAACACTTGAAATTCAACAACCCTTTCTACTTCAGCTTTAGCCGATGCACCTTATCTGGTGGTCACTTGATCCAGAGGGTTATTAATGGTGGGAAAGACCTGAAAAGCTTGACCAGTTTGAATCTTAGTGGCTGCGTTCACTGTCTGGCTCCGGAGTCCTTGTTCCGAAAAGCAGAAGATTACATTGACAGCAGCATTCTGGAAAGCCTGGTTGTGTCTTGCTGCAACCTTAGACACCTCAACCTCTCTGCAGCTCACCATCACAGCTCGGGAAGCATAGGAGATCACCTGTGCCAGCTCCTGTCCAGGCTAAAACACCTGCTCTCACTAGCACTGCCGGTTTGCTCCATCACAGATGTTACTGCTAATGTGGAAAAGCCTCCCACGGCATCTCATTTGGTGCCTCAAACATTTGGAAAGAAAGTGCGGATTGGGATACAGACGTATCCAAGGAACTTAGCGGACCAGGCAAATCAGAAGATAGAGTCTTCGGTATTCTGGGCTCTGATGGGAAGCCTGCGATGTTTGGAAACCTTGGAAATAATTGGGTCCAGTTTTTCCTCTGCCATGCCCCGCAATGAGCCAGCAATTCGGAACTCGCTGCCTCCTTGTGTCCTGGCACAAAGCGTGGGGGATTCAGAGGTGGCTGCCATTAGCCAATTGACTTACTTGCAGAGCCTCACCTTAGCACAACTGCCAAATATTCTTACAGGTTCTGGGCTGATTAACATCGGATTGCAGTGCCAGCACTTGCGGACTCTTTCGTTGGCCAACCTGGGCATGATGGGGAAGATGGTCTATATGTCTGCTCTCATGGACATGCTGAAACACTGCAAGTGTTTGAGAGATCTCAGGTGAGGAGCTGCCACTGGACGTCTCCCTTGTGTTTGTGGATCTCCAGAAATGCGGTGCGTGGTTTGTTGTGGCTGGTGCTAAACCGTGAATGTTTCTGTTCTGGTCAAAAGAGGCTGCGATAGCTTGAAAACTGGGTATTTTCCTTCCTGACTTGTTGAGAGCAGGAGGATATCACATGCTGTCCTTGAGGGCTCGGGATATGCCCTTTAACCAGCGTTTTAAGTGTAAAAAGTCTCTATACTGCAACTGCCTTCCTTTCGGATAAGGAAGAGTGGATGGTGCATATTTGGGAGCACTCAGCATATCAGGGCTAGGTCACGTACTCCTTGCCTTTGTTGACTTTTTGGCTTTGTGTGCACACGCATCCTTTACATTTCCAGGAAGGAAGAGACTCCTACAATATTTAGGTAATGTGGAGTTCTCCTTAGGGTTCCCAATGAGATATTTTTATGCCTTCTGTTTATATTAAAGTCTTGCCTCTTTTTCTTTTCTTGATAATACATAGAAAACATTCCACATTTAGAGTTTGTCCTGTTGATGTTCCTCTCCTGGGAGGGTTTAAGGGATCCTACCAAGGATCTGATACTAAAGGGTGCATAAAGGAGCTTCACAGTAGCCAAAATGTGCTTGTGAAAGCAAAGGGCGTGAACTGTGATGGTTTCCTTGCTCCAGCCCATATCAGTACAAAGGTTATTGCTTTAGAAATATGCTGCTTTTTTTTTCTGTATATCAGCTTCTGTTGGTGAAACTGCTAAAACCTGTCAGTCCTCTTGTCATCCTCTGTTCACAAAATGGGTGTAAAAGACGTAACAGTAGTAACTGCAAGGTCATTCCTGTGATCGCAAAGACAGACGGTGTGACTACACTTATTGCTCATCAGCTGAGACTGGTGTTTGTGTGTGTTCCTGATCCGTTGCAACAGTGGAAGGAGCCAGGGTGGCTAATACGCCTCGGGAGGGCTTTCATTTTCCACCGCTCCGCATTTATAACGGGCAAGGAGCATGTCGGTCTCTCATCCAAGCAACGGCAGCTGTTGGAAATTCAGTTGCTTAATGGCTCGGGTCACGTGAATGTATCTTTAGTATTCAGGAGACTAAACAGCCATGGAAGAACTGAGGTCTGGGGAAGGAGGTTTGGGTGGGCAGTGTTGTTTCACTCAGTCCAGGCCCTGTAGTTTCCAGGGACTTTGAAATGGAGGCCAAGAGTGATAAAGATGAGAGGCAGCACAGAGCCTTGAATAAAGGATGAACAAGGATGTCTCCTTGTTAACAGCCAGGCGTTGCCATGTAAGCTGTCATTGTGCCTTCTTGAGTAAAGTCCAAGGTTTTATATAGATTTAAGAGGATTTTTATGTTTAACACTTCCTCCTCGTAATGTGGGTTCCATTTCTTTTGGCTAATTCTCTGCTTCTTCTGCCCTTTTTTCTCTCCCTCCCATTTTCCACGCCGAGTTTAAACAGATATTCCAAAGCAACATTGTCATCTAGCGAGTGAAAGGCAGTACTGCAGGTTTCGCTCTCCTGTCAGAGATTTAACATAGAAACCTGCCAGGAGGCTGTAGGGGCTTCTGTGCTTTTTGTCCTAAACTTATAAGGGACCCATAACACTGTTGAAAAATAGGAGGGAATTTCCATTTCCTCAATAGTAATTTTAAGCTATTACCCAAAGTGCTCAGGGCTGTTGGGTTCTCTTCAGGCGATGCTGCCTGACCAGCGGTCACAGGCTGAGGCTCTAAACCAGAAGAATTTATCAATTAACAGGATTAAGTTGCTGAGATTCTCCCGTGTACTACAAAAGCCTACGCAGAGATTATCCAGATCAGGTTGGGACCGACAGCTTGTTATCACCTAGTGGATTAACCTCTTGGAGCTCTTGGCCTTGCTAACCCAATGACTGAGATTCCCAAGTGCTCTGAGTCCCTGCAGTTAATCTGCACTAAGCAGATGTTGTGTCCAGGGAGCACCAGCCCTGAGCAGGTTCTCCTTGCAGTCTGGTTTTGGGGAGGGTGTTGTCCTGTTATGCTGCCAGTTAAATCACAGTCCACTTGTGGGCTCAGGTATGACCTCGCCATGTTTGTTTTTTGTCCTGTGATGCAAGATTGGGGGTAGCCTTGATGGAGGATCCCATCTCTCTTCTCTGGGCTGCGTGTTCAGGGTAAAGGTTGAACTGATGATGTTCCTTTTTCCTGTGGGAGAGCAGTAGCTTTGATCCTTTGCCGTCCTCTGATGGAGGAGGGTTGGTTGTGGTCAAGGTGTTGGCTCAGAGGCCCAAGTTCTGCATCGCCATTTGTGCATTGTGCATTTTTCATGCCTGCTTCTCTGTAGGCAGTAAACCAAAGATGACCAGTTTGATGAGCATTGGGTGCACGAGAGCAGCAGGTCCTTAAATCCACAGTCACTGCTCAGTGGATGTCAGGAAGCAAAAGCTATCAGGAAGCCGTGCTTGTCATAAGATGCGAATGGATCCGCTGGTCAGAGCTAAACCCCATCTTACCCAGCGTGCTTTGTGGAAAACTTGCAACACCAGGATTACTCCCTGTGGGTGCTGGAATTCTGCAGTTTAGGACCTTTCTGCCTGTTAGTGTCCTTGTCCTTTAACACAGAATGTTCAATAGTTATTAGCAAGAGGTCTGAGCTGGCCAAGTTGGGTTCGTTGTGCCATAGCGCTGTCACAAGCAGGTTATCGCATGTGAAAGTGGAACAGGCGGTGGGAGACATGGGTTGTTCCATTCACCAGCCCCCCGTGCATGTGCTGTCTTCTCTCTTGTCTGAAAGCAACCCAGGCATGAACATTGACTTGTCTTTTGTTTATTCTTACAGGCTGGAACAGCCGTACTTCTGTGCGGGTGCCCAGTTCTTCCAGGCACTGAGTCACTGCTCCTCTCTCCAGCGGCTTTGCATCGTCTCCCGCAATGGGACTCTGCAGTCTGACGCAGTGATGTCATTCATGGCCAGCTGCCTTGAGGTCATCATGTGCCACATGTTTATGGGAGAATCTCTTACCGTGTGCAAAAACCTCCAGCAATCTGTTGTCCGGAGGTGAGTGCGGAAGGGGGTTGATGTGGGATTTCTGGAGCTGTTGAAGATTTATCTCCATTTCCTTGCTTGCCAAGGTTTATATGACTCGGAGCACTTGTTCCAAGAAGCTAATAGGTACTGTGTAACCACTTGGCACACAAACCAACCTCTTATTTTAATAAGAGTGAATCGGTGAAATATCTGAAGGTTTTATATGAATTTTTGATTCCATTCCCACCCATGTTCTCTGAGTTCCGTTGGCTGAGTTGGAGTTCTGGATGTAAAGCTCCATCATAAATCAAATGACACTTTTTGTATAAACAAAACATCTGTCGACATTTTAAGTACCGAGAGATTTGACCTTGAAGCTTTCCTCTTTTCCCACAAGTGACTAAGATAATTCTCTGTCCTCTAGTCACTTATAAATGTCACTTACTGATAATCCCCTGGCAGTGCAATTCAAAGCCTTTAAAGGGTTGTTGTGAAGGGTTATTCTTTGGGGGGTGTGTGGGAGGGAGAATCAGTACAAACTGCCTTTGCACGTTTGGCAGTTCTTAAATGCATTTTGCTTGGCCCCTTGCAGCGTTCTAAGGCTCACGTGGTGCGAAACGTTTGTGTGTGAGCCGTGAACTGCATTTGAAAAGAGAGCTTTTAATTACGCTTGGCGTTTTGAAACCTTCTAATAGTGGCAGTCATCTTACAAAATATTTCCCATGCAACAGACTTCCCATTATTATGTTTTTTTTCTGGAAGGCTTTTCCTCCGCCTTCAGTCTGTTTTCTTTGTCACCTACTGCTGCTTTGCCCTGTTAAGCTCTAATAAAAATTTCAAATCGCACAGCGTTATTACTGCATCCTAAAGGGTGCTCCTCCCACCCAGCCTTTCTCCAGCTTCAAACTGACTTATTACACTTGGCTTGCTTCCACGGATCGCATCCAGAAGAGCTTGTGACTGTGTTAGCTACCTGCTAAACTGCACACGAGGTAGATCATTGCTGCCTCTAAAAGACTCCGTGTCCTTTTGGGGTTAGTGAGTGTTGGAAACATCTAAGTAAATTCCTTGTAATGCGACAAGGATTCTTTGAGGTTGTTTTTCCTACCTGTAAGAATGTTTCTTGGTGGATTTCAGTTGTGCTTTGGGGACCCTTAGAAAGAACCAAGGATCTGCTGCTCCCATTTTTGATATTCCACTCCCCTCTGAGATGCCATTGCAGCACTGGTCAAAATTTTAATGTCCACTTACTGAGCAGAAATTCTCTGTTCTGCAGTCTTTTTCTCCCTCTTTTACTCTGTCCTGGGCAGATTTTCATGACATTCTGTACCTCTTAATAATTTAAACCCTGGGAACTTTCCAAAGAGCAGCTGATGCCTTGTGGAAATGCTAAAACAATTTTTATATTTAGCTACAGTTCTGGCTGTCAGACTATTTTTCTTCTTTTCTGTTTTATTAATAGAGACATTTGTATGAAAACGGGATTTTTGGAGCAATGTGGGGTTTTTTTTCTGAAGAGAGCATCTGCTCCCACTGCAAATTCTACACCTGAAGTCATAATCCTCTATGACATTGTAATTGGTGGCTCTGGAAACGATTTTGATGTCACGTAAGATTATGACTGCAGGAGGAGGATAAGCAGTAGGAGCAGATGCTCTCCTAAGCAACAAAGATCCTGTTCTCATGCAACTGTCTCTAGTAATAAAGTGGAAGGAGCAAAATACAGAAGATGATGTGTAAGCAAAGCCTGGAGTCTTCTACGAGCCATCGGTGTCTGTAACCACGTGACTTTTCCAGTGATCCCATTCTCATCTTTGCACAAATGTGCCTTCAGATGAGGTCAGGAATTGACTTCCTCTTGACTGCATTTTATCTGCTACTCCAAGGGCAGAGACGGACAGTAAAATCCGTGACTGTGTGAGCTAGTTCATTGCTTAGACCTGTGGAGGAGGCTCTAGGTCACACAGCATGGCTTCCTTTAGAAATGTGCCGCCAGTGCCTCTGTAATCCAAGTTTTAAATTGATGGAGGCCATTGGGCAGCAAGTTTGAAGTCACATATCCTTGGGCCAGAGTGAAATAAGGTGATTTATCTGTTTTCTCTTTTTTTCTTTGGAGTATGTGTAGGTGCTGCATGAGCAGGGAAAACATGGAGAGAATGTGGGAAAGAGGAGGAAAGAGCAGGGAAGGCAAAGCTGTGAGCCGGCCTTTGTCTGCTCGCTTTCTTGAGCTGGAGAAGTTAATCCATATTCCTCAAGACCCATTAAGGGTGGGAGTTGCTCTTTTAAGACTGCAGAGGTGGTCTGGTTTGGGATGAGAGCAGCCAAGTGAGTGCTGGTTTAGAACAGGGAGAAGGGACCAAAGTGACTCCCATTCCCCTGATGGCTGTAAAAGGGGAAGACGTGGAAGTGGGAACTGGAAAGGCCCAGGGCTGGGAATGCACCACTAGTTTGCTGGTGGGAGAGCTGAGTAGGCACGAAAATGCCATCTTCCTTCAGAGGTGGATGCACCGGAGGGTTCAGGTCACTGAAGAGGTTGGGACAGATTTGCAGAGAACAGACTGGTTTCATCTGCTGAGTTGTACTGGGAAAGGGTGTATATACAGGGTGTGGTGATGGGAGTGTAAGTATTAAATCTCCTGCTTCACACCGATGGCTTAAAGCCTGAACTGATCCTCAAACTCTTCCCTTTCCCTGTAAACTAAAAAAATACCATGTATTTCTGTTCTATTGGCCCTAGAAAAAGAGTTGTTCTCATGTCTACTAGTCTTGTGACAGCTCTAAATCAGGCCCTGTGGTGTCCAGCTTTCTTGCGGGCAGTTTTCCAGTTGAAGTTTGCTGCTATTTGGGACAAATTAGTTTACGTATTTAAGTCATTAAAAGCCTCTGATTCAGTTCTGCCTCTTTTGCAATGAAACAGAGTAAGCAGAACAGCGCTCATCTGGAGCCCTCATCAGCAAACAAGAGGCTTGCAAGGACAAAGTCTCCTCTGAGCTTTAGAGAAGACTGTTTCCCTCTGGGCAGATAAATCATTGCGGTGTTTTTCTTTATTCTTTTTCCTTCTGTGTGAATGGGAGGGGTAATCTCCTTTATGGTTTACAGAGAGACTCTGCACATAAGAAGGGCGTAGTGGTTAGAGTGGGAGATGTGGCTTCAGTGATCCATATCCACTTCCCTGATCTTCCTCGGGTTTCACGTGACAGTGGTCTGGTCTCAGTTGCTTTGTAAAATGACATCTTTTTTTTCTCTCATGTGGTGCTCAGCTGCTGCCACCCTTCAGGGAGCAGCGGATCCAACAAACACGTTTTCCCTTTTGCACTTGCAGTCTAACTTTGCCAAAGCACTTATCTCCGAGTGGGTGGTGTTTTTGTTTAAATAACTCTCCTGTTAAAACCACTGCACTGGTAATGAATAACACTCTCTCTCATGAGACCCCACATGGAGTCCTGTGTCCAGTTCTGACATTCCCAACGTAAGAAGGATGTGGATCTGTTGGAATGGTTCCAGAGGAGGCCATGAAGATGGTCCAAGGGCTGGAGCACCTCCGCTGTGAGCACAGACTGGGACAGTTGGGGTTGTTCAGCCTGGAGAAGAGAAGGCTCTGGGGAGACCTTATAGTGGCCTTCCAGTACCTGAAGGGGCTACAGAAAAGCTGGCAAGGGGCTTTTTACAACAGCATGGGATGACAGGACAAGGGGGATTGGCTTTAAATTGGAAGGGGAAAGATTTAGATTAGACTTTAAGAAGAAATTCTTCACGATGAGACACTGGCTCAGGTTGCCCAGGGAAGTTGTGGCTGCCCCATCCCTGGAAGCATTTGGGGCCAGGTTGGATGGGGCTTTGAGCAGCCCGGTCCTGTGGGAGGTGTCCCTGCCCATCGTGAGGGGGAGTTGGAACTGGATGGTCTTTAAAGTCCCTTGCAACCCAAACCATTCCATGTTTCTATGATTCTGTAATTCCAGAAACACTAAAATATCCCAGTTCCTGGACCCACGGTTGTAGGACCAAGTGTGACCCCAGACCTGTTGCTGTGCAGAGAGGCTTCTTTGCACAAAAGGGAGTTTTGCTTCTCTCTGTTACAATGAGTTGCTGGGATTCTTTCTACATGCTTGCAAAGATCCACGTGTCCAATGCCCGCTCCGAGGGCTTCGAGCTGCTTTCCCGGAGGATTTTTACGCTGTTATTTGTGGAGTAGTCAGTAGATGGAGCTGTGACCCATGGAAGCTGACCTGCTGCTTGCTGATGGGTTGCATGCTAAATAATCGTATTTATACGCCTGTATTGCTCTGCCCCAGAAATCTTGCGGGCAAGGAATTTGGATGATTTCAGGACTGCACAGCTACATGATGTGGTTAGCGGGGACCTCACAAATGTGCAGGAGACTTTGCTTTCCTGGTGAAGCTTACCAGCAGAAAACAGACTGGAAAGAGGGGGTGGGAAATGCTTTGGCAAACATCCCTTTTGCCTCAAGGGCAGATTTTATTTTCCAGTGTGTTCCTTTAGAATTTTGAGGGGGGTAGCTTAAGTGTTTAGCTAGCTCCTGTCATTGTGATGATTTCAAGGACTCTACAACACCAGACAATAAAAGCCTGTGAAAAGTCCTTGATGAACACCTTGGAAAAGATCAAGTAAGCAACAATGGAAAAAAAACCCCACAAAGCAAAATAATAATAATAAAAAAATCTCTGAGTGTGATGCCATTAGGGATTCTCTATACATAGGGAAAAAGGGTAAAGGCATAGAGGTGAACTGTGATTTATAGACATGCAATCCAAGTTAAGCCACTGTAGAGAGCGTGGTCAGGAAGTGAAAGATCGCAGCACAGCTGAGTTATGTTTTGGGGAGGTGAGTGGGTAGCTGGGTGCAGCTGCTCTCATCTCCCTGCAGTGCTGTTGTCGTCTCCGGGGTCTGACAGCTCTTGGGAGACGGTGCAGAGGGCTGGGATCCTGTTGCAGCCTTCCCGGAGAGCTGTGGGGTTGGAATGGGGAGCTGGCAGTCTTAGTTCAAGCTCTGTCCTGTTCCCCAAGCCATGCTGGTTACCTGACTCCAGCAAATGGCTTTGCAAAGTGAGTGTGAAACTCGAGTGACTCCGAGAGTTAACCAGGACTGGAAAGTGCAAAGAATTTTACTGTTTAGGACAACCTGCCTGTTCTGGGGATCCAAGACCCATAGAAAGCAAAACACTACCTTAACCTTCCTCCTTCTGCTTGTGTGGGGTGTGACCATGCTTAGTTTGAAGTGACTTTGACAATAGGACTCCTGCTGCTTTCCAGGAATAGCTATTTCAGTCTGAATTAGATCTTACTATTCAAGCTTCTGTAGCATTACCTATATTTTCCCCAGCCTGTTATTGTCCTTTTTAATATGAAACTCTTATTTTTTTTCTTAAACTGCTGATTCCAGCGGCCCTGCGTGGCTGAGAGAGCCATGGTGCTCACTGAAGGGATGAAGCACCCTCCTGGGATTCAGTTGCTGAAATAGGGCTTCCAGGTGGGAGCATGGAGGTGAAACAGAGTATTTGGAAAGTGCTGAACGAGCCAATCCCTCTCCTGGCATTTAGCCACAGGACTTGGAACTATTACAAATAGATTTTTGCTCACCTTGGAGCTAAGCTTTCTCCCCTTCTTTATTGCTGTTGCCCTGGATATCCCTGCAGCGTTCCTCTTGCCTGGACTTGCTTGGCCTCAGAAAAGCCCTCTTGGGTAGTTGTTTTTCCTCTTAGATTGGGTGGGAGGGGGTGATTAGGGCAACAAGCAAGTGCAAGATCATCTTTGAATTCAGCAGAGCCGTCCAGCGCCCTGCGCTGCCCACCTGACTGCTGCAATTGTATTGACACTGCAAAATGCCGGTATTACCACCTAGGGCTTATTTGAGATTTTCAGGCTGGGTTTTTTTTTTCATCCCTTGACTGCCTTTTCTTCCTGCTGACCTTGAAAAAGTCTCTTGCAGCACACTGCTGGCTTTCGTGGATGCCAGAGCCCACACGGTCGCTCCCAATCCCACCCCAACAGCCTAAAGCGTGCTGTGGGCTTAGGCCCTGCATCTGATTGCAGAAGACTTAATGTATGGCTAGGCTGGTGTAGTGAATCATTAGCATCCTGTTCCAGCCTTCATTGTCTGTTTCATTTCCTGCTCTTAGAAACCCCTGAATCATTCTGTCACAGACTGAATAACAAACTGCATCCTTGTCAGCTTGCGTTACCCAAGAATTCCTCGGTGGGCTTGGCGAAGGCTTACCCGACCTGAGGTGTGGCCTGGACACCTTTCCTTCTACCAGGGGTGTTGTTTATGGGTGGGTTCAAATACTTTACAAGCCAGCACGGCCTGTGGGACCATCCCCAATTTGGCACATTAATGTTTGTCTTCTTTTTGGGGGTAGCAACATCCCCCTTACTAAATGCGTTCCTGTGATTGACCCAAATGGCTTGTTCTGACTGCTGGTTCATGTGTTTTGAAGAGGATTCAGTTGTGTAAACCCTCCTTAGAGGGTAGATTGGTTTGTGCATTAAATAGGTTTCAAGGAGTGTCCTCCTCTCTCTCTTGGCTGAGAAATAATATTGGAAGAGTACTGTCATGCTTTCTCTTCATGAGGGTGTAAAAGGCTGAGCGGAAGCATTAACTGCAGCTTTAAAGCATTTCCATAGTAAAATAAATCTAATTGAGCAGTTATTGCAGTAGCTTTTTAATTTGTGGAAGAGATTAGGAAATAACTTTCAGCTTGCTCTGGCAGAGCACTCCCTTAGGATGTGTCCTGGGTGCTCTGGCATCGCTCTTTGGGTTCTTATTCCCTCCCCCTCTACTTGTCCGGTCACATTTGACTGATGCAAAGTTCAGGTGGCAAAATTAACGTACGAACCTCAATCTACGAGCACGTTGGATGGAAACCTCAGCTCGCTGGAGTTCTAGTGGAATGTCGTTCATGCCTTACAGAAAGAAACCACACTAGAGATGTAATTTGCCTCTGCTCAGGGTGAGTCTGACATGTGTTGCTGCTTCCCCGTGACGTGATAAAGTGTCAGGGGATGCTGCATTGAAGATCAGGGCAGAGTTGGCTGTGAGCTAATGGTTTGCAGAGCCCGTCTCCCGTTAGTGGCTGTAATGGGGCAGACTGGAGGTGAGAGGAAACAGGAGGTCTAAGGAGGCTGCTGGTTTGTCCATGTAGTTTGTCTGTGTGGAGATGGTGGAATGGAAAACTTCCTTAAAGAGAAACACTTTATGGAGGAAATATCTCATTGTGTGGAGTTAAGATCAACCTGAGGAATCACAATAGCTTTCCTTGGGAACGTTTTAAGTCTGCTCAGTGCTGGTACTCTGGCAAGGTTGGAAGTGAGAATGGTGCTGGGGAATGGGTCTGCTTTAGAGTCTTTGTGTTGGAGGCTATTGACCTCTCTTGAGAGGCTTCTAGGAGATGAATGGGGCGCAAGGGTCCTCCCTGTTTACAGAGTAAGGGGTCTGGGAGAATCCCACCTACAGTTTCTTTGGCGTGACTGGAAGATGCTCTGGAGAAGCTTCATTTTATGCTATTGGAATCACTGTAAGCAAAGAGAGCTTTTGCAGTTCCCTGGTACTAAGTTCAGGACAAGGCCAGTGGAAAAAAATTTAAGTTTATGTCTGGCCTTCTCTTAAAAGGTGAGAGAAATGTGAGTGTGGGTGTTGGGTTGTGCCATTTGTTGGCTGCTCCAGCTTGTCCTGGCACTTTCTCTGTCCCCCCGTGCCATGCTTCAGGGACTGGAGTTTCCAGCCTGGCTCAGGTGTGCTGGCTGAAGCTCTCAAGACAAATGCCACCCTTGAACTTTCAGATGGGAGCAAGTCTTCCAGAGAAAACAGTTATGCTGTGCCTGGCAGAGGATTAACAAGGATTTTGTGCAAGCACGTGAAAAAGCTGTGAACGTGGTAAAAAGTGAGTCTGAATTCTCCTCTCCTGGGAAACTTGGGCCTCTGCAGAAGCACCTCACCAGCCTGTGGGGAAGTCCAGGTGGAGGGGGGAGATTGGGTTGTGGAGTCCACATCTGCTCTGTTCCCATGGTGCTGTTGCCCCATATCAAGCTGCTTCTGGTTTCCTTCCTTACTCTCCTTCTCTAGAGCCTCTTTTCCCGTAAGCTCATCTCAGATTGTGGAGGTCAAAAGTTTGGCCTTGCTCCACTCCTGATACGCCGCATTTCCTTGTTTTATCTGGTGTGTGCTGCTTTTGTTGCCAGTGCTTAATTATACCCTGCCTGCCCCTAATCCTGCTTGCCAGCTTTTGTGGAGTGGGATGTGATGAAATGTCTGAATGTTGATGTGGGGCTTTTCTTGGATTTCTCTGGAAATCTCAAGTGGAAATAGATTCCTCGGTCCTAAAAACTGCCTTGCCCCTTCCTTTCAAGTAAGAGGAGGTATGTTTGAGCAGTACGTAATGCAGCGGAGGTGGCATCTTCTGGGATCTGTGGTCAGAGGGTTGCAGGGGATCATAATCCATCGGTGTAGCTGGCTGGGGGGATTCTCCTAGGGCTTTGGGCTGCCCTTTGGCTCTGTCGGCTGGTGGAGTCCGGGGAACTGGCCTCTCTCTAGAGGTGGGTCTGAAAACACGCGCAGTGTGTTTGCCAGGAGATAACTGCATTCCAGGGAGTGACCCTTTTGTCTTGCTAAAATCGAGGAAATCTGATCGAAGTGCAGCCTTGCTTTAGAGGACTTCTCTGACTTCTCTTTCGTTTTGACTTTGTCCCTGACCTACATATTGGATCCTGCCACGTAATTGAGACCGTAGTGTTAGGCTATTTACCAAGCTGTTCACTTGAAAATAACCTTCCTGTGTCCAGTCCACACCTGCTCTGGGATAATTTTGGATGCAAAAAACAAAAGCGCCATTAACCCTTTCAGCCACATGCAACCTGTTCAAGATTTATCTCTAGCATGAGGCTATAGCTCTGCTGATGCCAGGAGGAGCTTGTGATGCAGGGTGCGCTTTACTGTCCGTTTCCCAGCTTCGTGGATGATTCCAGCTGGCCACTGAAGCCAGAACCACTGTGTGTCCACATCCAAACGAGGACACTTCAGAGACCTCTTTGTAAAAGTTCCTGCTGGGTGATTGTTGGTTTAGTGTTGAATCTGCTGGACCAGAGGCTATGCTGGAAAATAAATGTGCGGGGGAGTATTTTCTTTGTTATCCCGGTGGTTGTTTCTGATTAAAGGATCTGTTTTGAAGGGGCTGCTACTCAGTTGCCTAGAAAACTTGCTTTCATTTAATTAATCATGATCAGTTTAGTCTGGAGGTTTTGTAGGAGAGAGCAAGCAAGCATATCCTTGGCTTCTTTCCCTTAGAAAAAACAGAATTTCATGCCTGGAACTGCAGCTCTTTTGTCTCCCCAGGTCGACATCCTTCTCTGTCCTTCGGGTTTTCATTTTACAAGCCATGCGCTTGCAGAGGTAGATCCAGTTTGAAGTCCATCCAGGTGTGGAACGAGGAAAGAACCGTCAAGAAGATTACAGGAGCTATTCTGCAACTCATTAACTCGATCTCTTCCCCTTCTTGTTATCTCCTCCCCGTGCCTGGGGCCTTTCGAACCAGTGCTCTAAGTGCTTCGCACTTAATCTAGCCCACCTGGACAGGTGTACGAAGAAAGGAATTGCCTTCCGGGGAAGGACTAAAGGAGTGTAGATTGCAGAGCGAGTCTGCTTTTGGGAACTGCTAATCCCAGTTTAACATTATGACAGCTGCTCGTTAAAATCAGGGTGTTTTTTAACAGGCAGTTAAAGGAGAGGCTTTGCACGCACATTTAGCTGAGAATAATAGTGAGCCATGTGCATTTGATTTTTTTTCTTAAATCACACAAATTGTACATGGAAAGAATTCTCTGGCGTCAACTTGCTGGGTATGGAATTTACAAGGTTTGCAGTAACATTGAGTTTCCTGTTGAGGCGGGGAAGAAAATTACAAAGCTTTCTTTTCTTTTGTCTTCCAGATCAAGTTCAAACCTCTCACATCAGCCCAGTCTTTCTGGAAGGTGGCCTTACTGCGTTGGGGGTTTTCATTTGTCTTGGTGGCAGATTGTCATGTAAACTCGTCTAGGCTCTCAGTTTTATAGCTACGTGTAAAGGCTGCTTATAAACTACAATTTGTATATGGTGAGAAGGCAGCGCACAGATCTAATTTGGGCGAGTCTATATACAAAGGAAGAGGCAGAGGTTTCTTTGCCTTGGGGAGACAGCTGTTTCTTCCCGGCTGAACTTCAGTAAGCTTGGTCTATTAACATGATTTTCTCTGCAGGACTGTGGTGTTGGATAAGAAACATGAAGAGCTGAGGCAGACGAGGGGCTGTCAGAAGAGGCATTTGCTGTATTTTGCGTAATTTCACTGCAGGCTTTACCAACTGCCTCCCAGATCAGCACTTACTTGCTGGTTGATTTCTTGTAAGCAGTGCTATGGAAGTAAGAAACCACTCGGCTCCTACACAAGCCCCAGATCCACTCTAGGAGCGGTGTCCTTTTCTGCCAGCCCTTAGGCATGAAGGGCAGGTCTGTGATGCAGAAAGATATAAAATTGCCCTGGGTATTTTTTTTTGCTGCTGGAAATCCTTACTCCTGCAGCTACTGAGGTTCAGGCAAATTAACCCACCAGGACTGAGCAACGAGCCTTGGAATGGGAGTTTCTCTGCTGTGTTTTTGGCAGCTCTACTCCAAATTGTTTGTGGATGGGAACATCCTTTCCTCTCCCTGAGAACTGCCCGTGTCTCATGGCCTTCTCTTCAGCTGCTCTTCACCTGGGATTGTCACACGTGTTTCCAGCAGACAAATCTCTAGCCGTTCCCTCTGCAGTTGACAGAAATCTGGCCATTTCAGCGCTAGAGATGAGCTGGGAATGTTCCAAACACACGTCTGTATTGTAGAAGTTTGTTGGGCAGTGAATCCCTGCTTCAACAACCCACAGCTCTATTCAGCCTCGAGGTACTGATGCTGCCAGTTTGGCTTTGCCTCCTTTAGAGCCATAACAAACTGGCCCTTGTCATAGGGTTTGGAGGAAGCATCGTGATGGCATGGGGTAATAGTCATAAGTTTTTTAATCTGAAGGGTGTAACTCTTAAGCTATATCATAACTTCCCTTTACCTCCCAGCTTTAAAGGACTGAACTCTTGTTATGCTGCACTGAGTAATACTGTTTCTCTTCCCCTATCTTCTCTTACTCAGCAGGTTCCTATCATGTAGTAGTACTTGCTGATGGAGACTCGGAGCCACACACAAAAAAAAGTCCTTTTACGTTGTATAAATGCCTTTAACTTGTGCTGGTCTCTTCCTCTGCTCTGTAGTTCTAACCCTGCTGCTCCTCTCTCATGTTGTTGTATTGCACCTCTTGCTTGCAAGGTGCTGGAAGGCAGAGGCAGTGGTGTGATGATGGCAAGAAGAGCTGGGAGGGCTGAAGAATGCAGATTTCTCTAAGTGGGGACTGGTTGAGGCTGTAGATTCAGCAACTGGAACCCAAAACTCCGGTGGCAAAAAATCCTGTGGTGCCAAGACGGATTTTCTGCAGTTTGAATTAAAAAGGAGGCTGCAGTGTGTGTGCGCGCATGCAGACACACACATACACACACACACATCTGCAGATCTGAGCTTTCTAAACTTGCTTGTGCTCTAATTGCAGAGTGTAGACTCTGCATGCAGAACTACCCAGCCTGAAGTGATAATCCCAGGCTCAGCCCCGAGGGAATGCCTGGCACTGCTCTGGCCTGATTTTCTTAATGGCTCTGCAACTTGCTGCTTTGTAGGTGGTTTAAATGTTATCTCTGAGCACCTTGGCCAGCCGGGGCAAAGCTCTTGGGACCTCTGATTGTCTAAGAATACCCGTAGGTTGTGATTTATTTACTTATTTATTAAAACTTTTCTTCTTTTCCCATGTTTGGGCTCATGTCACCCTGAAAAGGGTGCAAGCCCAGCCTGCGCTTTGCAGTGACACACAGGAGGGTGGGAGACCTTGGCATCCAGCCGCCCCTCCTGCCTCCTTTGAGCACTCCATCCTTGCCCCTACTCCTGCACCATCTACATTGTGCAATCCCCTTCTCCTGCACTGGGGAATTCACGTTTCTCCTTGGCTAATAACCTGTGTCTGATTTAGTTTCCAGGCAGACCGCCCTGCGTTGAACGTCGTCATTTTCCCCCTGCTTCACGAGGACTTGACAGAGGTGATCAGAGATGTCCCCATGCGGCACTTGGATGAAATTACCTTGTTTAAAAGCAGAGTGGCCGAGGAACCTCCCAACTTGTGGTGGTGACTGTCACAGCGTGGAAAGGACGGTCAGCGTAAGCACATGGAATAGCTTCTTGTTGGCCTGGATTCCCCATCTTCAGCTCCCGGCCGCCTCCCTGGATGCCGTACAATCACTTTAAATAGGTGCAATTGCAAAATAATAATAAAAAAAAAAAAAGCTGGTCCTTTGCAGTGGGGAAACATCTATTGGATATTGCTTGCATCTGAAAAATCTTGTCTCAAAGGCTTCTGGAATCTGATGAGTATTTCCTTGCGGTTAATATGAATTGCTTCATTATTTTACTGAAGTTAAAGGTAAGATAAACTGACTTAACAATGCTCTCTCCTTGTGTCGCCTGGTGTATTTCCTAAGGGACCCTGTGTACTTTGGCAGTGCGCTTTGTGATAGTGGTGGGAATCATTCTTCGCTTCAGTCTATTTTTGGCAAAGTAGAAAGCCTAAAGCCAGCTAAGAGGCACAAAAATGTGTTGCTCAATTGAAGTGCATCACATCTTGTCTGTGTTTCAGATATGCATTTGTAGTCACACACGTGCAGTCACAGGTATTTGAAGGGGTTTTTTGGATTGAGAAGTACCACAAGGATTCTTTTTTTTTGTTATTTAATAACAAATTAAGATCATTAGCGCCTGGACCATGATATGTTCTTGCTGATGCTGTTTCCCGTTGATCTGGTGGAAGAAGTTCTCAGCTTTTTTGGAAATCCTTGTCCTAGGGTAGATGGTGCCCACAGTGAATAAGTTGAGGCTCAGATCCGATTTAAATGCAACCTGTCTTGCGGTGTAGATGAGAATGTAGTGTTCCAGTTCTGTCCTTGGATGCCATGCCTTGGGCCCGTGCTAATTTTAGAGACGTTATGAAGTATTTTCACAGTGTGATTTCAGTCAGCTTCTCTGCTCCACAGCACTTCCTCGGGCATCAGTAGTGGTCTGGATCACTTTCATATTGCCTTATTTACTGAGCACTTTTGAAAGCATCAGACAGCTGTACCAAAAGCCGAGTTCTGAATTCCTGGAGAGATGTTTCTGGACGGCAGTCAGGTTTCCTTTCCATTGGAGGATTTTGTGGTAGCATGTTGGGTCTGTCTGCTGCAGGACAGTTCTTAGCCGGAGCTGACTAACTTCTCCACCTGGACACTCCCTGATGTGTTGAACCGTGCTTTTCTGGGGCGGCCCAGTGTTGTCCAAAGATGATGTACCTGTCTCCTTGTTGGCATTTTCTCCACAAGACGCCATCTCCCAAACGATGTTCTCCCATCAGCGGTTCATAGGAAGCTTGGTCTGATTTGAGACCACAACGCACCTCAGAGCTTTGGAGGACTTTTCCTTCTTGCTTTCCCATCGGTCGGGTGTGAACCTGCCTGGAAGTCTGTCTCACTGGTGTAAATCTTGCACCAGACCGTGGTAATCCTTGTGCTCAGATAGATTACAGTGTTAATGAGCAGCTTAATATTAGCTTTCTATTAGCACTGGTCTGTGCGACGCTAAAACTAACTCCCTGCGTGCTTTTGCTGTCTGCCCTGAGTTTCCCTCCCATTCCCAGTCAGGACAGGGTGCCAGCAGAGTCTCTGGTTTGCTGCTCATAACGAGGTGGTGAGGCTGCTCGTGCTCACCCCGGGAACAGCCACAGCTGAGCCCAAGCACTCCTGAAGTTTGGGAGACTCTGCCTCAGGGTAGATACGGTGCAGGTGAGTGTGAGGAGCTGGTGCCCTGCTCTTGGCACCCTGCCACTGTTTGCTCTCCCGCTCTCCCAGGGAGGTCATTCCTTCTACCTCTTGTCGTGTTATTAGCCTGTTTGAATCCCTTTCTTCCCTCTTCAAGAGCTTTCTTCTCTCCTCCTCCTTCACTTCAGCAAATCAGATGTACTTTTTGCCAGGAATGCGATCGCTGCCCTGTCCAGTTCAGGCCACTTCAGTTCTGCTTTGTTTTTGTCTGGGCTTCTTCCCCAAAATAACTAGCAAGGGTTAGGCAGTGAGCCTTTGCAAAGCTGCTATCTCCTCCTCGTATCTCTAGCCTTGGGGCAGGGTAGAGGGAAGGCTGGGGGTCTGGAGTGCCAGCTCTGATGCTTAAGGGGCCCTGGATTGTCCTGTGGAGGAATCCCAGCATCCAGCATGTGCTACAGGAGTAAGGCCATTGCTGCTCTCAGCGGGGATTTCCCTTCCACATACGTGCTGGGCAGAGTTTGGCAGAACCGCCAGCTCGCCTGTTCCTGTCCCCTGGAAAACCTGGGTGGGGGAGCACCGGCGTGCAGAAAACATCTGTTGCTTAATGGTGCTGTTAACCCGCTGGTCTTGGGGGTCTGAGGCGCCTGATGAAACATGCTGTACCTAGACCTCTCGCTTGGCAAAGCGATACCCATCTGCCTCGTGTCTTGCTGGATCGGGGCAGGCAATCAGGCATGTTTTATAACGCCGTTATTCTGCTGCCTGGAGTATAATGTTTAGACATCTGTATTCACACAAGAGGGTCAGAAGTCCTGATGCGAACACTGCTAGTTATAATCAGGGCTAGGAAAGGTCGCCAACAGGTAATAAAGATAGCACCACAAATAGTGATAAAGAGCTAAAATCTCCTTCCACTCCTGACTCCCCAACTCTGGGCCAATGCTCAGTGTCTCTACTACAAATCCTCTTCTGGTGAGTGAGAATTTCCGCTGCTTCTGCACTCCAGGCAGGATTCACCAGATGTTAATAATGTGCTTATTTTCTCTAAGTGCTATTTTGGCATCGGTGTTAATTACAATTTATATTCTGCAACATTTACACTGGGAAAAGAACCCACCCTAATAGTCCCCAATTGGCAGAGACGGGCTATTAAACATAGCACCATATGTTCTGAGCAGAGCAATATATGGGACTCAGAGCCCACTCAGCTTTGAGACTCTGGCGTGCGGCGTTAGAGGAGGAGAAGAGAACAGAGAGATGGGTGGTTTGTTCCTAGCTTTTATTTAATATTAAATTCTCCTTCTTTTTCTCTGGCCTCTGTCCCCACCTCTCCAGAAATCTCCCTCCCGCTATCTGTGAGCATCTAATGAGGTGATCTCTGAACCTGCTGATGCCACTGTCCATAGTCTAAAACAAATGAATTCAATTACAGGAGGTGCCCTTCTCGCAGGGGCTGCGTCTGCAGGATTCCCAATCCCTGCTGACGTATTTTTTTGCTGCGCTCCATATCAGACCTCCAATCTTTCAGGACCGCAGAAGAAATCTTGCCTTTGACCACCAGTGAAGTGTCTGCACATCTTTGGGAGAAGGATATTCTGGGACAAGTGCCATTAATGCATAAAATCAGGAGTTGTTTGCTGCTCTGCTGATGTCCAAAGTCTCGTTTAGCGATGTGGCTTTTGGTTCTTGCGGGCTGGGAGGGTCTGGACCTGAAAAGTGGCCGGGGTTTCCATTAGGGGGAATGTGGTGGGGCTAAGTCATCCATGTTACGGTCAACTTCTTAGAAGGACAGTAAGTGAAAGGATTGCTTCCTCAGCCCTTTTGCAAAGCTGATTTCACGGTCTCTGTAGAAAATGGCAGTGTGTCCACCGTCCCCTTTGGTACGGGAGCTGTGTGGCAGCCACTGCTCCCTTCAGGAGAGCTTGGATTGTGATCTCTCCTCTGTTTGGGAGGTGGTTCGGCAGGGGAAGAGATAGGACCGAAAGGAGGCAGGGTGGGAGTGTGATACAGACCTGGAATTCTAAGTTAGATGTGCCTGTGAGGCTTGGCCTCGGTTTTCCCACTTGTGCAAGAGGAGGAGGTTTCATAGACCTGGTGTCAGGGAGATCCTGGAGTGAAAGTGGTTTCCTCCCACCTCAAGTGAGATTAGAAGGGAGGGAGGGAGGGGCTAGGGCTGCCCGTGTGGGCTGTGGGTAGCAGAGCAGTGACCCTGCTCGCTTTGGTTCACACGACCACCTCCTCTGCTATGGCCTGTGAAACTCCCAGGGGAACAGAGCAGGATCCATCCCTTCTGTGCTGATCTTCAGAGGCACAAAATTCCTGCAGCAGCGTACAGGAGTGGGATGATGCATTGTGCGGTGCTAGGTGCTTTCTCCCAGCAGCCTTTTTTTAGGATGGGGTATGGCCTCGGGACTGCGGGGCTTTTCCATCTGCAGAGTTAATCAGTATGGAACGGTTGTTCTGGCTACCCGAGGGATGTTCCCCTTGGCCGGTCCCAGTGGTGAGTGTCCAGCCAGGGCTCCTCGCCCCTGCGTGCAGGGAGCCGCGCCGGGTACTGCAGAGCCAAACCTCCCTCCATTGCAGCTCTCGTCCCTTTGATGAGATGCGCAGGCAGCCCGGCTACTCCAGCAGGAGAATCATTTCCATAGAAACCAATTGGGATGTTGTACGGGGAATAATGATTAATAGTGAAGGGATGTTGCCTCGGGCCCTTTTCATTTTTTAGGGGGCAGCGAGGGACAAACCAGAGCACAGGTAGGGGGACAGGCAGGCTCCAAAACTAATGAAAACCATCCCTTCCATTAATTTCAGGGCAGCTTCTCCTCTTCTCCTCCTGCCCTCTTCCCCCCTCACGGCTGCTTCCCAGCTTTCGTCAAATTTTCAAAATGGCCAACCTGGTTAGAAATAATCATAATAATAAAAAAGGATGGATGAGGTCTGACTACTAACATTGTTGCTGTTAGCAGCAGGATTTCAGCCATAAAACATGAAGCAAGGGAGGCATTGACCTTTCCGCTGTTTGAAATGAATGGAGACATCAATATCTATTGTTTTGTGGCATTGACCTCTGACGCTCTCCCTTCACCGTCCCCTTGCTTTTTTTTTTTTTTCATTTCCCCCTGACACTCGAGGAAAGGGGTCAGTCGGTACCATCTATTGATCCCCAGCTTACTTGGTGATAGGGAAATAATTAGAATTTTTAAAATCCCTGCTGCACGCTGGCAAAATACATACACAGATAGGAACGCTGAGCGCCCGCTCTCCGCCTTGCGTTCTCCCCCCTTCCTTGCAGAGATTCAAAGCTCCGAGATCTGAAGGCAGACGGATCAATATAGGTTTAATCATGATGGGGGGTTTATTTCAGTTTTTTTAAATGGTAAAGTGTAACGTTTTATGTTAATGTTGTCAGAGCCTGGCTGCCTGGTGCCTTGTTTTATTTGTTGTTTTAAGTAGCCCCTTCTTTTGTGAACTTCATCTATGTACAGAGAATGTGAAATCAGGCATTGCTAATTAGCTGTATTACAATTAAGTAATGTAGGACAAAACCATTAGGACACTGGATTTGGTTTTGAAGTTTGTCCTTTGAAGTGGAAGCTGCAACTCCCTGCCCAAGGCTGCTGGGGAAAATGTTTTTCTATCAAAACTTTCTTTGAAAATAAAATGTCAGTGTAAGAGTCCCTATTTCTGTCGTCTCTCCCTATAAACAGCGGGTGGAAATTGTTTCTCATTGTAAAAACTGCTGGCACTGATAGAAAGGGGAATTCAGAAAAGCATTAAACGGGCAGTTGGTCTCCAAACACCCTCGGTTCTGCTAGAGATGTTACCAAAACCGCTTGTTTAGCTTTTTGAAAGAGAACGGTGCTGCTGTAGGAGAGAGGACCCAGGTCACAACCAATGCTTGGGGATGGCAAAGGGAGGTGGCCCTCGAAGCTGTGGGTTCAGCGTCTGACGCCTGCAGTGCCATCAGGATACCGACAAGCTCCTCGGTCCGGGCTCTTCCATCTGTGCGCTCATTTGACACTTGTGTTTTAATCTGGCCCTTCGTTCTAGTAGTGAGTCGAATTCTGAATGTGCAACTTTCATGTACGCTGGTGGCATGTAAAACTTCAAATAAAGAGTGAAACTGATTTTGAACCAGGTCTTTTGTTGTCTCCTGCCTCTTATTTCCCTTTAAAACCAAAGCATGGAGCCATCCTCCTGGGAGACGTGCTTTGGGGTTGCATTTTCTGTGATGTGCGGTGAGGTGTGAGTGGGCAGGGACGTGCCCGGCTCTAGCCCCAGTCTGGCCTGGGAGCTGTGGAAGTGTCACCAGCTGAGAGCGTTGGGCTGAGAGCTGCTAGTGGGGTTTCCACCTCCATTCCCCCACGTCTGAGGTTTGTGGATGCTGCTGGAGGCTCAGCTGCATGTTAAAGGAGTGACTTTGTGTTTAGGAAATGCTCTTCCTCCGTGGATCTCTGAGCGCTCGACTGTGAAGCTGGGTTGCTGTGGGACAAAGTGACTGTTATCTCTGGGTAAGTGAACCGCGGTGACTTGCGGAAGGTTTGCTGCTCTGAGAAACCCCAGGCTGCAACCTGCGCCTTGCTCTGACCACACCGAGAGCTGGACCTGTGCCGCTTCTTTGTGTGAGGCCAAGAGCTGGAATCAAGGGTCTGGTGAAGGGGCTGGAGAAGAGACCTTATGAGGAATGGCTGAGTGAGCTGGGGTTGTTTAGCCTGGAGAAGAGGAGGCTGAGGGGAGACTTCATTGCTCTCTACGTCTACCTGAAAGGAGGTTGTAGAGAGGAGGGTGCTGGCCTCCCAAGTGACAGGGGACAGGATGAGAGGGAATGGCCTCAAGCTCCACCAGGGGAGGTTCAGACTGGACATTAGGAAAAAAAAATCATGGAAAGGGTCATTGGGCACTGGCAGAGGCTGCCCAGGGAGGGCGTTGAGTCACCTTCCCTGGAAGTGTTTAAGGTGTGGGTGGATGAGGTACTGAGGGACATGGTTTAGTGATTGATGGGAATGGTTGGACTCGATGATCTGATGGGTTTTTTCCGACATGGTGATTCTGTGATTCTGTGGTTAAATGTCAACCAGTGACTGCATGGATGCAGTTGAGTTGGGATGGCTGAGACTGTGGGAAGGGGAAGCTGGTATGATTGGAGCAGGGAGCTTGGGCTGCTCATGATGATGGAAACTGCAGACGTTAACCTCCTCTGGCAGCAGCAGTTCTGCCCTTGCAGCCAGAGCAGACGTGTGGTTTCTGGGTGCTGGGGACCTGCGGTCGTGGCCTGTTGCCATTGGAGAGGTGGAGGGCAGTGGGGTGGATGTGCTGGACCGCAGCAGCTGGAACCCTGCCAGCCGCCAGCCTTCCCTGCAGGGCGAGAATGGTCAATACTAAAGAAAACCTGCATCCTTTTGAGCTGTCTCTTGCGTTGCTGTTTCTAGGGTGCAGGAGAGCGATATGTGAGAAAAACAGGCTTCAGGTACTGGCAGCACCTACTTGGATTAAAGAATCCACAAAACAAACACGCAGGAGGAACAGCTTGATGGGAAACGGCGCAGCTCGTGTACCCGTGTGCTTATCTCACTCAGGTAGGTGAAGCAGCAGGAGATCACTCAAAATTGGTGCATGATCAGCTTTTAAAAGGTGAGTGAGTCTGTGGACGAGTTCTGGCAGGGCTGGAGGAGAGCTGTGGTCTCTCCCCACAGTGATTCAAAGTCCTGCACTGGCTTTTAGAGGGGATCATGAGCTCTCCTCTGTTTTTTCAGTTCTGGCAGGTCTGCTCACCAGGCCATGGAGCAGAGACCCTCCCTCCAGCCCTCTTGCGGTCATATTTAACTTATGGGTTTTATTGTTCCAATAACTTTTATCTAAACCTGTTTTTGAGGGAGGGAGGAAAGAGATAAGTAGGGAGGAGGCTGAGGAAAGAATGTGCTTTTGGACTCTGCTAAGCCTCCAGCTTATCTGCAGGGCTTGTCGCGGGGTTTCAGCATTAACTATCCCAGAGGAGGAATTAAAGGGGAAGTGGCTGAAAGGGCCGTGGTCGATAGGATGAATTGGTGTGAGGAGACCTGGGGAAAGCTCATGAGAAGCAGCCCCGTTTCCAGTTGGTGCTGACGTTATACCCTCTGCTTATCTGTTAGCAAGGAGGGACACGACTTGTGTTCCAGGCAGGGGAACTGTAATGGAGGTATGAAGGGCTGAGTGGTGGAGAGCTCAGTTTGGCACTGGGAGAGATCTCCCACAGCCCCTTGGATGTCTCCTTGTTTTCCTGTGTTTGCCCTCGCCTGTACAGCCAGTATTTGAGCAAAAAGAGTGTTGATCTCTGGGAGATCTGGGTGACCAGAGCACTAAATAGTCCCTGAGCTGTCAGAGAGCTTTGGGTTGGCATCAGGCTGTGGATGTGCAGGCCGTGTGGGACAATTCCCAGATCCTCCTCGTCCTCCAGACCCGGCTGTGTGAAGAGGGTCGGGTGGGACCTGCTGGTGGAGGACAAGGTTGTGTTTGCCGTGTGATGGGGAAAGAAGATCTTGTATGTTCAGGTCTGGGTCGTTAATGATTTCTACCACATACCAAAGTGCTGAGGTGAGGCAGTGGCTGCCCCCTCCTCCCCTCACATTCCTCTATCTCCGTGTTCTGCCCTACTAGGGTTTTGCTGCCTGCTTTAACTGGGCTTGCTGGGTGCCAAGTGGGAAAGCAGCAGGTTCTGGCTGACCCTGCTGTCCCATCAAGCAGAGATTCGGAGCGGAGGGTCCTGTAGTGCCACCCTATGGGGCTGGGGCCATGGTGGCTTTCTGGTTGGCACCAGACTCCAGTGTCCTGTTCTCAGTTCAGTGTGCTTGGATTTTCTTCCTGGTGTGCTAGTGAGGGCCTGCATGGAGCAGGAGGACTGTGGAGACTGGAGAAGAGGAGGACAAGGATGAACTTTCCTTTGAAGCATGAGTGGAAAAAGAAGTGTTTCTGAACAAACAAGGCTCTCGTCCCCGTCTCCTGGAAGCTGCATTATCAGAGCACAATCTCTATCCTCGCTTCTCCTTCCCCCTCATGAACAGGAATTAAAAATACAACTAATAAAACCCTTTTACTTTCTCCAGGAGAAGGGGAGAAAAAAAAAAAAAAAGCCTTGGAAATGCTAAAGGACGTAAAGGGCATTCATGAAAGAGTTGGATGGTGGTTATTGCAGCAGGGGGAAAAACAACATTATTTCACTGTGCAGATAAAAGGAAGTAGAAAAGCAGCATATTTATAGCTTGGGAGCCTGGATTCCTTGTTAAGCCGCTATTATCAAATTAATGTCAAAATGCATCAAACAGGCACGAGTGTTCTGGGCCCCTTATGCAAAGTGCTTGCAAATTGGTTACAAATACATTTGTTTACAGGGTACGAGGCAGGAGCGAGCTAATTAGTCATTGTAGCAGGGTTGTTTTGTGTCCTTTTTTTACATTTTTTTGGCAATTACACAAACAAGCTGGTTTGAAGTATAAATAAGCGCTGCGTTACGGCACCTTTACCAGGGAATTGAATAGAAATCGCGGGATACCGAGGGCTTGATGCGACGTTGCCTCTCCTCCCTGGCCTCAGTACGGATGCCGCAGCCCTTGCTGGGAGCTCGGCTCTGGGAAGCAGTGTGAAAACCCAGCTGAGAGCACTGGGAAGATGATATGTGGGTGGAAAGAGGACAGATTGTGCTCTCGGGTCCTCTGCGAGGCTGAGGTGCTTGGGATGGTGCTGGGATGGGGTGGTTGGAGCTGCTCCAGCTGGCTGAGTACAAAGCTGCAGCCACATCCCGTGCCGGCAACTGGCCCCTTTTGGTACGGGACCTGTTAAGGTTTCGGCTCCACCAGTATCATGGGAATTCACTTTGCGTGCGGATATTTCAAGACGCTTTGACTGTTGGCAGCAACAGCTGCCAGCTCAGGTTATGAAGCAGCTTCGTGGGTATCATCACGGGTTTGGGGGATGCTTGGACCTACAGAGCATCCTGCGGATGGATGATGGCATCCGCTTTGCATGGAGAAAGGAATCTGGCGTGAGCTCCCCTAGGTGAATGTTTATTTTGGGCTTCTTTAACCAAACCACAGCCTCTCAAACCTGTTACCGAGGAAGCGAAGCAGGGAGGCTTCTCTGATCCTCAGTGGCAGGAATGTCTGGGGATGGGAATTTGGTTGGGGGGCAAATGGAAACATCTTGCTGCCCTACACCTTAATGCATCCCATTCTGGGAGTAAATCACACCCCAGACACTCGGGGAAGCTGCTAATTGAATCTGCTCTGGTGGGGGTGGATAAAGCCAAGGGGAGTTTACTACCATTATTATTATTTTTAACTTACTAGGACAAAGAAAGGAGAGAGGAAGAAACAAATTGTTGGCCCTGTCGTGCTGGAGGCCCCAGCGTTGCTTAGCGGAAGGTTTGCAAACAGCCCTACAGCTGCTCCCCTGTTTGGATTTGTTTCTGGTAAATCTACCCTTCAGGCTGGAATAACCTTTCCGAGCAGGACCTGAGCTACTAAAGGTGCTGGGAACATTGAGTTTAATGCTGTCATAAAATCCTACTGTGGTTTCCACTCCCTTGAGGGTAGAAGTGACCATGCAGGACGGCTGTGCTGAGCCCAGCTTTCCTACCAGTGCTTCCCAGCCAGCAAAGCCTGGGGTGCATCAGATCCGGCTGTGGTGTGGATGGAGCCAAGTGGCTTCCTTTGGTCCTTTCTGGGATTGGAGCCTTCTCAGAAGCACATGGGCTTGTTCCAGCTGAAGGAGCCTGGGTGAGCCCCACAAACAACGTTAGTGACAGTAGTTGAGAGTCCCAAGTGTTATGAAGAGGTATTTTGTGTATCCAGCCTCCCAGCTCTTCCATGGTTTGCGGGTGGTGGGGGCAGCACGTCACTGAGTTCATCTGGGTGGGAAGTGAGGACCACTGAGTGGTGGCAGAGGGCAGGGCTTTCACCAGCCTCCTGAAGAAGCTTTGGTGTTTGCACCAGATTTTATTCTTTTAAAACTCAAGACAACATTTCTCTGCACTTTTTAAGCCGTATCTTCAAACTCCAAATCTCTCATTACCGTTTTGTTTCTTGTCCTGTCATTTTTTGCAGGCTCATTTCCCATGGGAAATATGATCGACGCTGTTGGGATCAGGGTGTATGATTTTGAGGAATGTTCCCATTTCCAGCATAATCCTACCTCTGCCCTACAAGCTCTGCAGGAGCACGGCTCAGCTGGTCAACAAATGTGTGAGCAGCCTATTGCAATCAGGCTTTAAGTCGGTGCCCAGTGCTTTAATCAGAATGTGTCTCTCTTCATTTATAGCTGGGTAAAGGCTCCAGTTTGACTGTCATCTCCTGTTATTGCCGGTGACCATGTCAGAGGAACGGGTCCTGCTCTGTTTTGAGCAGCCGGGTGTTTCGTACCTGCAGTTCTATGGCATCATCTCCTTGCTCTGATGGTTGGAAGCAGACCTCAGGTTCCCACCTTCTTTAAGTTACACTGGTTTGTACCCTTCTTGGATCAGTCCTGACCTTCAGCTGGATGAGGTCTTCTGTCCTTGTAAAGGACTTGAAATATTTGCCTTTCAGATGAAGTTTCTCCCTATCTGGTCTAATGGCACTTGTGTTCCTCTGTATTTACTGAAAACTTTTCCCAAACTGAAAATTGGGTTTGCCTGTTCAACCACCACGGGCTGTCAATAGCTCCTGATGTCCCAACACACCTGGGTCCATCCCTGCCTCACTATTTTCATAGAATCATAGAGTGGTTTGGGTGGGGAGGGACCTTAAACTCATCTAGTTCCAGCCCCCCTGCCATGAGCAGGGGCACCTCCCACTGGATCAGGCTGCTCAAAGCCTCATCCGTGTAGAACGCCTTCTTATACCCGAATTTGTCCTTGGATGTGTTCCTCGATGGCCTCCTCTCCCATATTCAGAGGAGATGGCAGTACTGCCTTGGATTCTGCCTCCTGTATTCACTGGAGAACAGGAGGTCCCCAAAGGACTGAGTTGTCCAAGGTTTCTTAAACGAAGAGGGGGAAAAAATACAGCTGTCCAGGCCTTGTGATCATTGAGCAAATGGTCAAAGGATGAAGAGGTTTCCTGGGGGACTGGAGTTGGGCTCTGGCCATTGCCCAGGTGGTGGAAAGGGTGTGGAGATACGGGTACAGACACAGCACCGGAGCTGGGAAACAGCATGGGCACGCGGAGGAGGTGGGGACGTGCCGAGGGTTAGCTCAGCTCTGCTCGCAACCTGGAGCTGGTGGATTCCTTACGGGGCCACAGAAGGGTGATCATCATAGAATCACTAGGTTGGAAAAGACATCTTAGATCATGGAGATTACCGTGAGCGTTGAGTGGTGCGAAGCTCAACAGAGCAAGGTGCCTGCTGCCCGTGCGATAGGGCTGTGAGTGCTGCTGGCAGCTGATATTAACTGAGCATCCTCTTCCTCTCCCGGGAGAGGAGCAGGAGGGGGACGGGTGGGACCCACGTGGGCAGCAAAAGTGCTGAGCAGGGCTGGGGCCGTGATGTGGCTTCTCCTGATAAGCCGCTCTGGTTTCTGCTCCTGCAGATTTACAGCCGGAGAGGTGGGTGCTGAGCTTTTTGGTGCGGTGATTTATAGTGGCTCAGGGCAGCAGCTGCTTCCCTCTCCAGCAAGGTCCCGGCGATTGCACGGGGTTTTACGGCTGCTGTGACTAAGCTGTGGGTGAGTTAAAGGCTCAGCCAAGGTCACCGCATGGTGAGACACAGGTGGGAGCAGGTCCCTTTCAGCTGTGGCTTGGAGAAGGTTCTCATCTCAGCATGGGGAGGGCTGGGGCCGTCAGCCTCCCCAGGAAGGCGACTGCCTTGGCTCCGCCATGGTGCGGGGCTGGTTTTGGGGTGGAGGGCATCATTTTAGCCTGGAGAAGAGGAGGCTGAGGGGAGACCTTATTGCTCTCTACAACTACCTGAAAGGAGGTTGTGGGGAGGAGGGACCTGGGCTCTTCTCCCAAGTGACAGGGGACAGGATGAGAGGGAATGGCCTCAAGCTCTGCCAGGGGAGGTTCAGGCTCAACATAAGGAAAAAATTCTTCACAGAAAGGGTCATTGGGCACTGGCAGAGGCTGCCCGGGGAGGTGGTTGAGTCGCCTTCCCTGGAGGTGTTTGAGGTGTGGATGGATGAGGTACTGAGGGACATGGTTTAGAAATGGGTGGGAATGGTTGGACACGATGATCCGGTGGGTCTCTTCCAATCTGGTGATTCTATGATTCTGTGATTCTATGATTTCAACCCTCTGATCCCAGATTGTGCTGAAGACACAACAGAGATGAATTTGAGGTTCTCAGCTTTCAGACTCATGTGGGAGGTGAGACCCTCCCCGTCATGAGCATCGCTGACCCTGCTGAACAATACCTGTACTCCCTGGTCTCTTCTCCATGTGTCCCTTTGATGCAGACTGAGCAATGCCAGGAGGGATGAGGACGAGGAAGGAAAGGTCAGATGCCATCGCTGAGCTCCATTCCACGCCCCAGCTCCTGCCTGGCTGAGCTTCCCAGCTCTTCTGTTTTAATTTAGAGGCAGTGCGGGAGACTCAGAGCCCTGCAAAGCTTTAGCTCTTGGGGTTTTATTGGCATGTGGAAATAGTTTTGTGTGGTTTCAGATCTGGCTGCTCACTAACCTTCCCGCCGCCCTCCCCCTGACAAGGGCTGACAACCGCGGGCAACTCAACTGTGTTTTGTCTTCCTCCCTCTTCCTTTTTTCTCCCCACGTTGTTGTCTGAAATCCCAGCTGTCACTTTTCTCCCCTCATCCTTTTCATAGAATCATAGAATCACCAGGTTGGAAAAGACCCATCAGATCATCGAGTCCAACCATTTTCCTCTCCTTGAACATCAGCTGGGGTGGAAGTATCTGTTTTTTGTATAGAAGCTCTTTTTCATTTGTACTTCTCTCCCCATCCTGGGACTCTGGGGGTTCCTTGCTGTGCCCCATCTTCCTCCTTGGGGCCGTGCAGGAGCAAGAAGGCAGCTGTGGGCACCCTTACTGTCACCCTCAGGCTGGCAGTGGGGAAGGACGAGGGCACCAGCATCTCCAAAGCCTTCATATTTCCTCTCTGATCCATCAGCTGTGGACACGTAGGACATCAAGCCCTGGACACCAGCTTGTTTTGGTAGGACGTGATCTCAGGAGCTGGCGGCTATTGCGCAGGATGACAGGCAGGAGAGATGGATGCTCGTTCTGCAGTGGCTCTGGTCAGGAAGACAGGTGAGATTAACCTGTGCTGTTGCCTTCTTTGTCCTTCTTGGGAAAAGGGGACAGAGCCAAGGCAGTGGCCAGTGACACCAAGCAGGCACCGGTGACACATGACCCTGTGACTGACTTGATAAGTGAAGAGAAGCTTGATGCGAGCTGCTCCTCATCCTTCCTGGCCTCTGTTTTCCCCGTCCTAGTGCTGCTGGGGACTCATTTCAGCGACTGAATCCTGAAGGGACCTGCACAGCCTCAGCAGGGAGGGGTCATTCCTCAGCCCTGGGGTCATTCCCTGTCCTCAAACCTCTGCTCTCGTCTCCCCTCCTGCGGCAGCTGCTGCCGCTCCTGCCTCTTTACTGCCAGCCCTGACAGTTTGTGGCATGTAATAAATTGCTCCCTCATCAAATTTGGGCTAAATTGTGTAGATTGACTCACCGAGACCATCTGTCTGAGCTGTCCCAGCTGGGTGAAGGTGCCTGCAGGCTGAGAACCGCTCGCCTGAGCATCCTGGGAGCTGGCAGGAGCCAGGTGAGTGTGAGGGGCAAGAAGTGGAGGAAGGCAGTGGGTGACACCTGTGAGTGGGTCCCTCCTGGGCGGTGGGAAAACCCTCCTGTGGGTTTCTTCCCGCTTTGGGTGGGCTCTGGTAGCCTGGAGAGCAGTTTGCATTGCCTGGTACCTCCTCCTTTCCCCCATGCCTCTCCAGGGGACCGTGCCTCCCAGTCAGAACCTCCCTAGGGGATTGCTTTTTTCTTCCTTTCTTTGAAATAATTTTAAATGCATGACCAGCAATTCAAGAGAAAACAGAAGAAATGCTTATTATTGCTGAGGATCTCAGCCCAGCCAGAGGAGCTGTGTTCCTTTTGTGGAACGAAACATCTGTCAAGGAACAGTCATGCAAATTTCTTTCCCTTTTTTTTCTTTTTACCTATGTCATTGATCTGGAGCCCATGGCACTTGGCTCACAGAAAGAGAGGTTTGTTCCTTCTGGAGTCTTGCAAAGCCTTGGTCGGTGGAGGATGGGGCTTTGCTAAAGCTTCTGGCTGGGGGGGATGCTTGGTGCTACCAGCGAGGACCATGGCTGGGACACCAGCCCTCTGAAGGTGCTGGGAAAGGTGTTCACTCTGGTCTTTGGGCACCATGAGATGCTGTGGTGCCTGGAGCAGCCCTGGGAAGGCAGGAAAGTGGTCACCAGATCTGCCAAAACTGCTCTCCACCATGGGAAAGGTGAGCAAGACCCCTTGGCCACACCGCTGGGACAGTCAACACCAACCCCAGGAGCTGGTAAATTTGAATGAAACACTTAAAATCACAAGATGAGCTCAAAAAAAATCCAGCTAAGAGATGATATTTGGTTTTATTGTTACTATTAGACTCCACAGTGACTCCGGGTGTTTTCAGGAGTCACCTGCCAAGCTTTTCTCTGCAGCTGGGAGGTTTAGGGTCTGTAGCTTGCAGTGGGGTGAGTTATTGCTGTTTCTTGCTGAAGAGAAGCAATTCCAGCCCACCTGCTAGCTGAGCATCCATGGCCATGGCTTGGGAAAGGTGACAAGCTGCCTTATGACCTTTGAGTCTCCTCCTTCTCTGGTCTCGTCTTCTGGGAATGTAGAGTAGAGAGAACTGCCAGAAGGGTCAGAAGCTGGTGAGGGATCTTTTATGGTCAAGAGAAGAGCCAAACCTCTTGGGAGCAGGAGTGGATCCAACAGCCAGAGCCTGAGGAGCTGCAGCATGAGGTTGTTGCTGCTGGTTGTGGCTCCTTTCACTCCCTGCAATCCTGGTCCTCTTCCCTTCTGCTGTAAGCATTGCTTCATTGCTCAAGAAAATGTCTTTGTCACTTGAACTGAGGATATTGAGGGTTTTCCTGCTCCAAGCCTCTCTCTGTGTCTCTGCAGGATGACTCTGGTTTGCGTGCAGGAGGCAGGGACCGAGTCCGCAGGCTGGTGGCTGAGTTCAGACCCGTGTGGGTGTCCCCACCGTGTGGGCTTGTGTGGCTGTAGGGGAGCCACTGAGCGCTCCTGCTGCTGAATGAACCAGGGAGACACCTCATTAAAACAATTTTGGAGATATTCATCCAAACAGAAACACAAATTTATTTTGCTCACGCTGCTTTTCCTTCGGCGCTCTCTTCTATGAATCTCCCAGCAGACGGATTTGCTGGTAGGAAATAGAAAACGCAGGGATGTCCATGGGCTCTTGGCTGGAAGTGGAACTGGGTGGTGGAAATGGAATGATCTGGTGCCTCCTCTGCTTCCATCCGCTCGGTTCTGCTTTGCCTCCAGGGCCCTTGGCAGCTCTGGGTATTTCTTGCACTACAGATGCTAAATAATCATAACAACAACGTCTCTTCCCGAGCCACAGACTCATTCTGACGATAATTTTCCCTGTCGTTTCAGGTATCGCCTCCTTTCCCGGGGCTTTTCCTCAGCCCAACAACAACTTGTCTGAATAATTCAACTAAAAATTCAGGATCGCAAATAAATACGGGATAATTGCTAACAGCTCACAGACAATCTGCTGCCAGAGGAAGGCTAAACTCCTGGTGAATTATTTATCTGCTATGAATTATTTGCTTGGTTCTTGTTACGGAAGAGAAGCTCCTTCCCAACCTTTGCCTGCCGAGTGGCCTGGCTGGGGGCGACTCCTGGTGCTGCCTCAGCCCTTTGCCCACGGATCCCGCTGCCTGCACAGCTCTGAGGAGCTGATTGCTGCCCTGCGTGGCTCTTCAGCTCCTCCGTGGAACCCACGAGAGTGCCAAGCCCTGGAGTTGTTGGTATCTGGCCTCTCTTTTTTGGCTGCACTGGGGCTTTTGTGCTTCCCCGTGGTGCATCCAAGCCCTGGTGTGAGTCGCATCAGGAGGTGAAGGAATCTTTCCAATGGGTCTTGCACCCTGGGCAGGCAGGAGACCCTCTAAAGCAGCCTCCTTGCAAGCCCCCATTCCAGCCTGTGCCCACAGGCTCTGCCTGCACCTTAGGGAGAAGGTCTGGAAAGCTCCAGTTCCTCGGGAAGGCCGAGGCGCTGCAGCTGATGGCTGAGCCAGATCCTGTCCTCTGGTGGTAGCACCAAGGAGGATCTTCTGTGTCTGGTGTCACACACGGTGCCTCTAAGTGTTTTCAGTGTGTGGAGAAGCTCTGAGCCAGCATCTCTCAGGGTTCCCTGCAGCAGCTCCAGCCCTGCTGCTGGCTGCCTGGGTGGCTCCTATGGCTTTGGGTCACCCTTGAGTCCTTCAGGATGGGTATGAGGGGTCTTCTAAACCAGCCTGTGGCTGTAGAAACCTATCTCTCCACGACAATCACGCCGCTTTATGGTGTGAGCCTGAGCAGCTGTAGTTGAGGGAGGTGGGAAACAGCTTCCCTGGGGCAGTTGGTGCAGGGATGGAGTCAGGACAGAGATGCAGGCCAGGGGGTTCCTGAAGGATGCTGACCAGCTTAAATGCTTTAACACTGCAAAATGGTCTGTGATGCCTGATCCAGGTTCAGCCAGGTGCATGGGAGCTCTCCCTTGGCTATCAGTGATGTCCTCAAGCAGCGCTCATGGTCTTCCCAGTCTTCCCACTGCTCATTCCTCCCCCCGGGAACACAGACAGAAATTGTCCTCAGAGGCGAGGGGCTTGGCCTGGGCTTCTCAATCTCCATCTACATCCAAAAGAAGAAGGAAGAAAGAAAGAGATTTAGGAGAAAGATCAATATCCAAAGAGCCAATCTTTTTTTTTTTTTTTTGTGCTCTTCTGGGGACAGAAAACTCAAAGCAGGTAGTGGGAATAAATCCACCCAGATACCTTGATGTAAATCAGGAGGAAGGTGATGGATTTATGGGAGCTACGACTGATTTACACTCCTGTGTCTGATCCCTGCAGGTCGGTGTGTGTCCCTGGGAAGGCGAAGTGCCGGATGGGGAGCGGAGCCACATCCCTGCCTCCTGCCACCAGCCCCCGCACCAGCATCCTGGCTGCAGCTGAACTGGGACTGGGGCTGCTGTGGCGTGCGCGGGTGAGTTTTCCTTTATTTTTAACCCTGGTTGAGGAAATTGAGGTGGTTTTGTTGCGCCTTTTTCTACTGATACTCGGCAAAGCACAACTGCTCAGACACCAGCCCTAAAGCAGAGGGATGACCTGCTGGGGCCTGACTATCTGACTTGGTGGAAAAAAAGGGCTTTTATGCTCACAGAATCATAGAATCACCAGGTTGGAAAAGACCCATCAGATCACTGAGTCCAACCATTCCTATCAAACACTAAACCATGTCCCTCAATGTTGATTCCAGTGATGCTCTCCCAATCCATCCTTCCTTATATCGCATTCCAAGAGCTGGTGAGGACTTGCTGCCAGTGGGTTGGTGTCTCCATGGAGGAGGGGAAGAGTCTTGCTTGGGAAAACCCTTCCATGAGTGCTTTGGGAGGCCCTGGGGTGGCGATGATGGGGGCTTTTCCCAGCTCTGAGACCTCCCCTATCAAAGCACCCCATGTTCTGGCTACGGAGGGGCTGGAGCCGGCGCAGGGGAGCTGTTGTTATTCCTCTCATGTAGCAGGAAGGATTTGTGCGAGTGCCATAAACCCATCACGTGGGCAGAGCCTGGGTGAGCTCTAATTGCTTCTATTTGCATAATGAGGCGAGGCTCAGCATCCTGCTGATATTTGAAAGACGAAAAATCAAAATCAGCTCTAGATAAACAACACCCCCCACCTTTCCATCCTTACCCCGTTCCTAATCCGAGTGTTTTCTCCCTTAATGCAGTTTTTTCAGATTGTTGGTCTTCCTGGGAGCATCACAACCTACCCCCTGGAGCCCCTGGCAGGGTGCTGGGTGGGTTTCATCCCTCTCCTCTGGCTGCTGTGGGTTTGGGGCTTTGCTCGGAGCTGGAACACGTAGTGGAGCTGTTGGGATGGGAGCTGGAGAGGATCAGGGTGGTCTTGTGTGGGGTTGGGGCTGGAACCGCGGAACCCCAGCCAGAGCCCCTGGGCTCTGCAGGATCGTGGGCGCTGGTGGGATGTGGGGCTGTGCGGTGCTGGAGCGTCTGCGGCCAGCCTGGACCTGGAGGGCTTCTCCAAGTGGGAGTCCAGCAGATGTCACTGCAGCCCGGTGTCACCGCAGCCCCTGTGGGGACCGTCCCAGTGGGGGGACACGGGCCAGACGGGGCACAGTCCCGCTCCCACATCCCACCCTGGACAAAGCATCCTGCTGGCTCTGGGGACCTGCCAGGGACGGAGGGATGGGATGAGACTGGACTCCTCCTCTCCCTTGACCTCCAGGGTGGCAAAAGGGCTTCCCTTGCATCTCAGGTGAGACTGGCTTTGGGGAAGCTCCTGTGCTGGGGTGGCATCCCCTGGCTGGGCTGTGGTGCCAGCCCCTGTCCCCAGGTGTGCTGTGTCTCTCTAGGCCCTTTCCCCCCCTCACTCACAGCCCAGGGGAGCAGCCCTGCTCCTCCTGTCCCCTTGGTCCCCAGGATCCTTCCCATCAGCCAAACGCCAGAGTCTCCTTGGCCCTGGGGTGACCTCAGGCATTGCTGACGCTTGCCTGTCTCCCACCACTTCTGGGACCTGGAGGGGCTGTTCTCCTGGTCAGGCTGCCAGAGGGGTTTGCAGCCTTCATCCCAGGCTGGGATGGTGCTGTGCTTGCTTGAGGGCCAGGTAGCAAACGCCAAGCAGAAACATTCAGTGTCCTTCCCCTGGGGACCCAGCAAAACGGCTCCTTCCTCCTCCTCTTCCTCCCCAGTGCGAGGGCTGGTGTCCTCTGAACCCTTCGCTGCCCTTCGGGGGAGAAGTGCTGACTCCAGATGTTTCCCTAAATGAGAACCTTCTGCAAACAGCGCCGGTTTATTTTCATATCGAAAGAAAATGAAAGGGCTGCTGTGACGACCATTATTAACGTTTTTGCAGCCTGTGTTTGTAGCAGGGGTTGCTGTGCTCATGGCAGAGCAGACAGACTGACAGACAGACAGACAGACAGACAGCTGGGAATACCTGTGTCCCCCCTCCACTGCTCTCAGGGTGCATCACTGGGCTCCTTCGCTCTTTCCAGCTCTGTCTTATCACAGCCCTCCGGGTTTGGGGTGGGCAGCGAGCGCCGTGTGCCTGTGGCCTCCCCTTCCCTCCGCAGCTCTGCTGCTCTGGGGATGAGCTGGGGGGGAAACTGGGACCCCCAGGAGCAGGGTGTGCAACTGGGCAGCAGCCAGGAGCACACCCACGGTCAGAGATGAGCAAGGGTTAAAGGAGAGGGGTGAGAGAAGAAATCTCTGTGTAGAGGTATTACTGAGAGTGGACGCTTGTCCAGACATCTCACGTGTCCTCGCTGGGGTTTGGCCGCTTGCTCCAGGTGTGATCAAGGAGCCCCAAATTGCTGGTGTAGCACAGGACTTTGTCCCTCCGAGCCAGATCCTGTTTGTTTAAGACCAGTTTCTTGCCTGGATGCTCTTGCTGCTCCTGTGATCCTCTACGAAGAGAGCCATTCCCTCCCCTCACCCCCTGTTTTACTTAGACTGGTGATACCCTGTGAGGTCAGACATCATCAACTGGATCTGATTTAATATTTGCTTTCAAAGCACCAGAGCTCTGCTCCTCCAAAACCACCAGCATCCCACCTGCTGTGCCCAGCCTGTGGACCCGCGCCTGCTCTCATCCTTTTTGCTTTCATAGAATCATAGAATATCCAGGTTGGAAGAGACCCACCAGATCATTGAGTCCAACCATTCCTTGGTGTTCAGTGACCTTCAGGCTGCAGGGCGGCACAGACCCAGCTGCTCCCTCTGCTCTCCTGTTCACGCCAAACCCAGTGCCAGGGCTGCCACTCACACCCCAGTCCTGGATCACGAAGGTTTCCCCTTCCCTTGGCCCTCGTGGTGTGCAAAAGCAAACAAAAAACCAGGAGGCAAACAGGAGGGGAGCAGCAATGTTTCCCCACAGTCCCCACCTCATTCTCTGGACCCTGGAGAAGCCGAGCAGGGTAGGATGGAGAAATGGAGGAAGACCCTCAAAGATGGAAAGAAATCCCCCTTGGCAGCTCATAACGGGGAGGAAGAGGGGGAACAAGATGGGAGGAGAAGTCGCAAACACAACGTAGCTGGTGCTGCGAGCCAGAATGTGTGTGTGCGCGTCCTGGCTTTCCATCAAGGCGATGAAAGGACTGGGAGCTCTTGAAGCCAAAGCCAAGGCGAGTAACCTGTGGCTGTCCCGGGGGCGGTGAGGGGAAGGCCTGTTTACTCAAGAGCAGCAGGGATGCCCGGCCAGCAGCGGGGCGGCCGCCTCTGCAGCGGTAACAGCTTGTTGAGGAGGGGTTGAGTTTCAGCATCCCAGCCTGCGCCGCGAGAAGGGGATGCCAACCGCCCAGCTCTGCCATCAGCCCACGGATCAGTGGTCCAGGGGGATGCATCATCCGTGGGTGTGGGGTGGATAGGGGACTGCCTCCTCCCTGGCTCCCCAGGACCTCAGTGGAGCCCGAACACCAGCTGGGAAGTGGTGCCTTCATGTTAGCCCTGGGTGAGAGATCTCCAGTCCCTCCTACCTGAGCAGTGAGAGGGTTTTTCCTACTCCCATGCAGTCAAGAAGCTCTCGTTGTGGTCTCACAGCTCTTTTTGCCCTGCTCAGGGTCTTGCACCCCCACCTGCAAATTTCCAAGAGCTTCCTGAGCTCTGTTGCCACCCCCAAGATCACGTTTGGGATTTGTGCTGAATTCCTCTTTATTTCTTCATAGGTTTGTCCCTGCCATCGCTGCCACTCCCGGCCGGGCTTTGCAGCGGGTTTGCTCTGCAGAGAGCTGCAGGTTGGCTATGAAATATGACA
>WAAB01024311.1:0-73147 GCA_013389865.1 Piaya cayana
ATTATGTTACAAAAGTACCTCAGTATGAGACAAAGAGGGAAAGTCACAAAGAGAAGGAAGGCTCTTTGGGACATAATTTCACCACAATGGAGGGAGTAAGGCGTTATGATAATTCTATATAGTAGGGTCATTTAGTACCACTTATTTATGCTCTTTCTCTATGCTGTTAGAAGTGTGATACGTGTAGCCATACCACCCAAGGAGCTCTTAGTCATTCTCGTTTCTTAGTCATATAATTGTGACCCAGGCAGATCCTATTCTTAGGAAGTTTTAACTTCCTAGCTCCCTCTGTAGAGTGGTCTTCAATATTGACAATACTCTCAAAGATTTAAAGGACATTTGTTCCCTGAAGTTATAGTACAGCCAGTATTACAGATTGACCAAAAATATGACCTACAACATGCATTTTTAATCTGTGTATTTTCTTTCAAACAGCTAATAAAGTACCACGTGTGTTACCTTCTGTCAGTGAAATAAGATGCTGTCTTAAACAGAACTTTGTCAGTGAGAAGTTAGAACTACATAAAAAATTTGGGCTAATGTCAGCACAAGCAGAATAGTATCAGTGGTAAAATAACTTATCTGTTATTTAGGGTTTTTTTGAAACTAATTTCCTACCTTGTCTCATTCTTTGTAACAATGCCCTAGCAAACAGCATTTCTTAATCCAAAACTCTGTCAATAATCTACCAAGTGGAACAAAATTCAAAGGCTATTAAGTTGCAAAACAAAATAACAAAAAAACAAAACATGAAAAATAAAAGATATACCTCTGCAAATCGATGTTAAAATAAAACCCCAAAACAAAAAAAACAACCCAAACCACAGAGGATATTGTATAACAACTCTTACCTATAAAGAAATCCTGTGAAATGCTGCACCAAATATTGCTAGGTCTTCTACTATAAGTTATTTACCTTTAGGACTCTGGTTTTTCACTAATTTAGCAAAAAATATTTTCTCATTTTATAAATGTTGGGTCCTTGTATTAATATGCTAGTGGGCCTTTTACCACTGGCTAGAAACTACATAGAAGACTGTCACTGATCACAAAACCAGGAACAGGCAAATATTTTTTTACGTGGCAGAGGCCAATGAACTTCATGAACAAATCAATATGATTTCAGATGAAGTCCTTTTATTCAGGTTCCCTCATTGTTTATATAGGACAAGCAGGCCAAAACATCAGGTAAACTTTCATTGGTCTCTTCTGCCCTCGCAACTAGCCTTTTTTGGCAACCGCCCATCTCACATAACATGTTGCTAGGTTACAACTCCTGCCCAAACCTGCAAGTTTACTTCCTTAACATATCACAACAGAGTCATCCAAAACCCTTGTGACCCTCTCAACTTCGTCCTGCCAGGGCACTTGAAGAAACAAATAGTAACAATTTTTGGATGCCATCAAACAAACAAGTACCTATGTATTCAGACTTACGATCCAGTGAATTAATGAATTATCGTACTGAAGGCAGAGTACATGTTGGGCTCAGTTTCAGGAGAAGTGTAGTAAGCATGTATATTGGACACCACTACAGTAATTTGGTCAAGAAAAGCTACCATTTAACGCTAATTTTGTTTCATAAAACAGCTAGGGAGGAAAGCAAAAAAAGAGGAGAATAACAGTGACTGTAATGCATTACTTAAGCATTTCTGCAACCAGCATCCTTCACTCTCCAGCCTCACTTCCAACCTGGACCAACAGACCTCCCTAACTCCCAGATGAAGAGTAGGCACTGCTTTAATACCTGTATCTGTTTTCCCACATCCTGCAGGGCTGGAAATTCTCCTTAAATACAGTTGCTCCTAAATCGGAGTCAGCATGGCAACTTTCACAGAGGTGCACATTGGAGCCGGCTGCCAGAAGAAGACAGTCACATAATACAAACTGAGAGGATTAATACTTTTCACTTTCTCCACCCTGAGACAGATAGACAGACACACAGAAGGTAAAAGTCTAGTAAAACTGCTTAAGAGGGAATGATACTGCAAACATTTAAAATATTTTACAAGGGTGAGAAGTGACTTATATTCACCCTCCTCGTTGGTCTTAGTGTTTAAAACCAATTACTTGCACCAAGGATATGAAGTTGAGAAAGTAAGGTGACAGCAACATCAGCTGTGTGTCATTTTACTGCCAACTAAATCCCATCTCTGTATCAGTCTGGTAATGTTGGAGGTAGATCAGGACTCCCATTGTCTGATGATGCAGGGCAGAAAAGAGTCAGACAGATTTTAGAGAATGACGTGTTGGTTTTTCCAGAGTAACTGTAAGGAAATCAGTCTGAAAGGTCAGAATGGAGACTGTTTGGGCATGGAGATGAGGAGTGATTTAAATACAGATAAGACCTGGGAGAAACTAGAGGGATCTAGTTTCTAGAAACTAGAGGGATCCAGCCCTGTTCAATGTCTNGAGGGGCAGTATTATGCACACTATTGTTTAGAATAAGAAAATAAGCTGTAAAATCCTTATTGCAGCAGAAATTTTTTAAGTCTCAAGTGAAGCTTCCCTTCTGCATGCTATGGTGCAAAAAGGGTATGTATTTTTCTGAGCTTAAACCTACATTTGTATTGCATTCATTGGCTCTTTACTTCTCCAGCAATAAATTTGTCAGTTCATTGGCTGTGACTGCTATCTTCATGCTACCAGAAATATTGTTCATCTGGATGCCAGTGGAGTCATAAAAAACCTACAGTATTTTCCAGGACTTTTCAGGAGAGTGAAAGAGAAAATTTTGGCAATTTTATCATTTATATAGGGACTATTTCTTTTTTCTCCTCAGAAATTACTTATTAATGCAAATGTTTACCTATGCAGTATCTTAGATTTCAAACCTCAAATTCTATTTAGCTTCATTAAAAAAAAAAATGTATATTTATTTTTCATGCAGAAACCCAGCTCCCAGGATTCTTTTGCTAGACAGCAGTGTTTTCGAGGATGACCGCAGGTGCATCTACCATCCACTCTGGTGGTATTTTATCATTCAGAAGACTTGGGTTGCAATGCTAATATACAACAGCTGGATCTCAACAGTCATCTCTGGAGACATATCTGTGATTCTACCTCATGTCAAGGATAATGAGAAAACAGTTCAAGAAAAACATTTTCAGAATAAGTGAATCTTCTTGTGTTAGCTCACCCTGATTCTTCTGTTTACCCTCAGAAGCAATTTCCATATTTTGGTACACATTCAAGTCACACAAAAGGTGAGGGCTTCACTTATTTTGATTTAAAAAATAATAATTTAAAAAAAGACAGAAGTCTGACTAGCTCTCTGTAGTTGAGCTGAAATATGGAGTTTGGATAATATCAGTCTAAGCACAGTATGGTTAGTTTAGAGTTTACCAGACTGATTAAAGCTTACCATGGCTATTCTCCTATTATGTCCTTTAAAAAGGCATCTTTTCAGTTTTTCCTGACACTCTTTCATTGACTTCATGAGCATATCTTGTGCAGCAAGAACAGTGAAAACATGAATTTCAGAATCTACATTATGGAGAGCTACATTCTTTACCTACAGCCCCACAGGCCTTACTATATAGTTTAATTTTTTTGTCAGGTAGAAAGATGTAGATTTTGGTTCCATTCTTCTTACTCTTGATAATGCACTACATGAAGCTAAAAAGTAATTCTAATGAAGGGAATTTAGACAGAAAAGAAATAGGCATAAGTGCTGACCTCAAATTTATGTGAAACTCAAACTAAAACCCATAACCTCATTTTCTGCAAATATTCTTTATTTTCAGCAGAAGTTCAGAAAGATGTAGGCATATGGTTGACCTAGCTAGAACCTGAAATTTTGGTTCACCAGAAATTCTGACATTTCAGTTTACTTCCTTTTCAAGTCCAGCTTCCTATTTTGAAAAGATAAAAACTAAAAACCTGCATCAAAATAAATCCTTTTCTATTATCTATAGCTAAACTTTTTCCTACAAGTTTTTAGCAACTTGGCTGAAAGACTTCTCTGTTCTCCATGTTTTCTTTGCAGTGTTTTATCAGTAAAAGACAAAAGAATAACTGTAGGCACTTCTCCACTTCTTGAACAGATTTACAATCCTTTGAGGAATTGTTCAGGAAGGGATTTCTCATTCAAGCTAGATTTTGACCCTAAGCAGCAAATCACATGGTCAGCTGGGAAAAGAAAGGTTCCAGGGGTATTTCGTAGCAGCTCATTTCCCACAGGATATGAGAGCAGCTGCAAAGCCTTGCTCTTTCAGGTGGAACCAAACCCCAGGCAGAGGGACAACCCCTGGCACAGCATACAACACTCTAGCACTTCTCTCAGTCCAAAATTTTACACACCAAGCAGATATGTGATGTGTTTGTACCACAGTGAATGAAGGGTAGAAGTAACAGGAATGGGAACCTGAGACTGAAAAACTTGCACTGGTGATATGAATTGTAAAAAATCTGCATAGTGCTTTAGTGATGCCCATTAAGTTCATCAGCCTTAATTACTTTTGTTTACTCTCAAGTTGTAATTATTATGCTACTAGCCTTCACCTGCAATGAATTACAGACTCTTCCTGTATGCATCAGATCAGCTGATCAGTGCAGGCAGCAGGGAGCATACAGAGAAAGTATCTGCCACAGACAAGGCTTCTTAGAGTGATTTTTTCACCCGTTTATACTCCCATGTTTATACAACTGGATAGCAGCACAATTAAAACTATATCTGAATAGCAATATTTAAGCATCCTGCTAGAACAATGAAAGTAAAATTTACCCACCTTGTGTTAACTCAGTGAAACCAAGTAAACAAGTCATGTTGGGGGAGGGAAACTTAGTGGGATATCTGTCAAAGTCAGAACTGGATGGAGGGCATCATGCTGCCATTTTTGCCTTTGGCAGTCTCCCTCATTGTACTTCAGCACATTAAAAATTTCTTGCCTCTCATAAAAAACATTAGATATTTGTGCAGATTTTATTTCCAATTGCTACAGCATATATCTTCCTAAACTACAATTCTGAAAAAGTCTCAAGTGAAGCATTCTTACTGAAGGCTATTTAATTTTCTCTAACACAAACCTGGAGCAATCTATCATGTCTTTAGCTCTTATTTTCCCTCCTTCTCTCTGACTGTGTTTAAACGAAACTCAAGATTAATACATGGACAGCACTTTTGCCAATAGCTAGTCCCAGAACTCTGCACACTGGCATCTCTGTATGTGCATTTTTACCTTCAGGATGGATTTCCAATGATAAAGAAAGTGCAGACCCCCAATGAGCAATTTTTATTATCCTTACATTAAACCTCCTATTTCTTTTTCTTGCAGATGCCATTTGCCATTTTCCTCTACTAATACCTGTGGATTTTTCAATATTATTTTTTTATATTTACTTTAATTTGCACAGTGACACTGGCAATTGCAAGCAAAAAAAGGTAATAGCTTGTATGATGAGACCCCTAATGCATTTCTGAATTGTAATTGATCTTCCTGTTTTATTTTTATTGTAATGAGCAAAGTACCTTTCTCCAGAGTACCCTGCTTCTACCTACCACTCTAAACTAAAAGCTGCTCTGTTCAAGTGGAATAAATATGCTAGAAACTTGTAAAAAATATTCCATTACACAAGGAAGAGTAAATATAAAAAACTCAATGTCTTCTGATCTATGTATTTACCAATTTGTTTATCTCTCATCTTCTGGTATAGCTATGGAGGAAGAAGTGCAAACAGAAGCTTCAGAAAAGTCCTCAAGTATCTTTCGTTTTGCTTTTGATACTCATCTTTTCTCCAAATCCGTGTCTTGGAAAGGCTTGAAATTCATTGGAAACACTCTGTTCACTTCACCTATGAACACAGTTAACTAACTGTCTGATAGGGAATATATACTTCTAGGTATATACTTTCAGCAGCTCCAGGGAAATGCTCTATAAATCTATCTTACCTAAGTTTGTCAGAGTTAAAGCCAAATATGAACCACAGAATGTCACTCTGCTATAAAGAGCAAGTGCAATGATGCCATTGCTTACAGTTCAAAGCAAGCATAGGCCTGGTTTTCTCCTAGGTGTCATCCAGGATAAACAAGGTGCCAGCTGTAAATGATATACTAGTGTCTGAACATCTCATCATGAGCAGGAACATAATAACCACAAAGTAATGGACAAATACGTATTAGAGAAACAATGTAAAGTTTCTAACAAGTCTGTTCTAATTATATACACAGATCAGTAGCTATTTCTTTTAGCCTAATTTATACGATAAAGTATTGTAATTACTGTAATTAACACAATAAGTTGGATATTTCCATAGGGTATGGCAAAAGTGTGTATTACATCAGTTTCCCATATCAATTCCAAAGTCATTTTCTTCAGTTATGAAGCTGGTAGAGAGATATGGCCATCATTTTAAGGAAAAAGCCCTATATTTTAGACATGCTAGATTATGTTGGTGGGGGGTTTTTTTTAATCATTTCCTTAACAAATGGTCCCATAATATCGTTAGTGCAGTATTGAATACATTACACTACTGAGGAACGATAACTGAATTGTATAATTTCTGTATTGTTTTTTGTGTTTGTTTTTACATACTGGTTGCTGGGAAAATCACAATGTATTTTGGAAAAAACGAACTTAAATAGCCTAAGATACGCAATTTGGTGGCTGTTAACATTGGCTATATTTTGTGGATGTAGCAGCATTAGTATCCAACGATTGATGCACAGTGATTGCTAGTTGCTGTAATTAAACAAATGTCATTCAGCATTGAGGAGTTATTTATTTGACATATATACATGCACACACACACATTCAAATGCACACATAGAAATCCCTTAACCAAGAGAAATCAGCATAAGTGCGGAAAATACTGCTTTATGTTTTTTTCAAAGAAAAGCAGTGTTGCTTTCTCATTTGTTTGCTGAAAAGGCAAGACTCCACCTGCTCTGAGACTACCTGTGTAACAGTGTTAAAACTTTAAAAGCTTAAGTGTACGCAAATAAAAGTTAAATGCTCAAGTGTACTTGAGCTTCCATCAGCAGCCCCTAATTTAAAACATTTCCAGGGTCTCTAGCAGTGCTCAGGTATGTTAACTACCTAGCTTAATGGGGAATATAACAGCTAGGCATTCTGTCTGCTTCAACTTAATTGTTGCAAACACAAATATGAGCAGTGATAAATTTTTACACTAGATTACAAACTGATAACTTTTCAGTCTAGGAAATGGAAGTGAAATCTTATGTAAGTAATGTAAAATTGCTAATATCACTGGTATCATAAGTCAAATGTATTAATAATATTGAGAAGGTCTTCCCTTACTTATTTATTTACTTTCAAGAGCTTGGATGTTTCAAACAGGTCCTGAAATTAAATGCATCTTTGGCTGCTAAAAGCAAGGTTTTACAGATTCTGCGGAAAAGATTTAGCAAATTTGCTAATTTTTCCCTCTACTTTTTCTAAGTATATGCTAGCTTTGCTTTGGCTCTCCGCAAGCATTCAAGAACTAGCAGGAATATTTGTAGTATGTTTTTAATTAGTTCTGGTTGTTACTGGACCTGTTGCTTTGTAGCAGCATGAGAAGTTCTTTTACGCATTCAGGGACCAAAATCCATTCCATGTGAACACTCCTCAATATAGTGCCCCAAAGTCTTAAGATTCTACCCTGAAGCAAGCTCTTGGTGTCTTGTGTATAAAGTTCACGACATTGTTGTCTTCCCTCCATATACCTAAATCATGCTGTCAGTGTCAGAGACAGTCCTTTATATTGATTGATACCAAAAGGGCCAGCAGCCACCACAGAGATACAACGACTGATCAGTTATAATGTGTGCGATGCAGGCATGTGCTGACTCTGAGTAGAGACAGTGAGACAACTGTGCAACAAGTGATGCTAACCACTTACTTAGACGCAGGCAAGCACAAGAGAAGCAGAGCAGATATATTGGACGAGGTGGGGCCTTCCCAAATAAGACCTTGGTAACTCTGGGAAAAGATGCCTAGACCTCTGAACAGCACCATCCTGCTTCTCTGGCAGTTTCTTTATCAGTGTCAGCATCAGATTACCTGCACTATCCCCCTGCACCAAAAAAGCTCATATAAAACCTTCTGTGGCAGACCAGAGCTGATTAGTTTGGACCTTGTTTGGCTTGTTTTCAACCACTGCACAGAGTAAACATCTGATTCCAGTTTAGTGGCAAACTAGCAAGAGATTTTTCACTTTATTTCTTGGCCAAAATCAGAAAGAATACAGCATATTTAGCATAGAAAAAGCATTTGACACTCTATAAATTTTGCATTTATTATTATGGATTTTGAAAGATTAAAATAAAGAGAGTCTCTGCTCTTCTGTATCCTCTGACATAACTAAGCACTTGGGTGGGAGATGAAGCTCTTTAAACACTACTTAGCAAGGCTTTTCAATTATTTAGTATTTAAACATATCAGTAAATTGCTCCAGCTTATTAATTAGTTCAGAATACACGGTGAGAGGGATGACAGCCTCGCAAAATGCAAAATACAAAATATGCCATATGTTACAGAGTGTCACTTGGACTCAGAGTACTTTGTTATTTGAAGATGCTGTAAATCAGCAGAATCAATTTCATTCTACAGCTGGAAAACAACCATTAATCCACTAAATGCACTTGCAACATCATAATTTCCCTATGCCATCCCTGGTGATCATCTTATCCACAATATATGCCAAGAAGTTATTGATCCAGGGTGCATATTCAGATGCAAGATTTTAAAGTTACTTTCAATTTTTCCCCTCTTGCCAAGAGATGAAATTGAAGAAATCATTGTTCTTTAATTTCTTCAGCTACTAGCAACAGAAATGGATGAAGGATATTCCTGGGAGTATTGCATATATACACATATAGACACTCAGCAGTGTCATTTTATATGACTGCATCAGTTTTCCAGGAATAAGCAGTATGCTGCCAAACTGGTCTGTGAACAAGCAGAATCTTCACCACTCATTCAATTTAGTGTGTTTTATCATTTCACAAGGCAAATACAGTGCTTTCAAACTAACAACTAAGTACTATGACTTCTCAGTAAACTTGACCACTGAACCTGGGCATAGTAATTTTTTTGGCATGATTTTCTGTGAAATGACCAGAAATTGAGTGACCAACTTGCAACTATTTCATTTATTTGAAACAGATCCAAAGCAAGGCTGTGATAATCAGTTCAGTCTTTCTAGCTACCTCATGGGGAATGAAGAAAAGACCATTGCACTCAGTCTTTATTTTAATAGTTCCCTTTCTTGTGTTTTCTGAGCTTGGTAAAAAGTCACAGCTAACCTCTGCCCAAACACTCATTATTTGCTTCCTGATCTACATTGCTGAAATGGTGGTTGTAATGGAATGTAATCCCACTTTCGACTCACATACTTATAGTTGGCTGTCACCAACCTTTTTCTTCACAGATATTCCACTGCAGATAACTTGTGGGAATATTCTCTCTCTCTCTGGAAGTTTTCACCTGACCAGAAGCACAGACACCAGGAAAAGCAGACAGATGTACAGAGTCTCACTATGGCACCTCACTAAATAAACCTGAAGTGCACTTAGCAAATATACAGTAAAATATGGACAAACAAACACAACAAATGTTATTTCTATCACACAGTACCTATGTACCATGTACGCTCAATTCTAATAGTGTATTTTCTTGTGGATCTCATGGCATGCCTGGCACTAAGTTAGTTTGAATGTTTGTATAAATTGAGACATATGTATGTAGAAAACTGTAGGTTTTATTTACATTTCCTTTTATTGGTGGATTTTTGTGAGTAACTTTTACTTTCTTGACCATCAAAATGTGTTACAATATACCTTTTTATATATGGTGCAATCATAATTCTGAAACACATTCTAACACTGCACAATCCAAAGGACATTATCTCTAAGAGAAAAAGCCAGGAAGGAGCAGGCCCACCAATTCAAGGAAAGAAGAATAAGTGGCAGATGACAGCAAAAATGCCAAAGCCTTTTATGTCTCCAAAAGCCTGGAATAAGACTATCCTTGAAACAGAAAGCCTATCCTTGAATAGGAGGACGGACACAAGAAATGACAGAGAAAGTAATGAATGAATTACCTCAAATGACTGTAGTTTACCTGCAGCAGGGAATGGAGGTCTGCTGATCTTCACCTTACAGTTTCAAACAGAAAAAGAATTAATGTCAAGTGATGGGCACACTATGAAAATGAGAAAATACAGAGCTGAAAAGTTTTACAAATGCTTGAAACACCTTATACAATCTAAAATAACAAAACAAGTGTGATTGGGAGGCCTAAGAACTAATCAGTTTCTCTTCCCTCTCTGTGCATCTCTGCCTAGAGGACTGAGAAAGCAATGCTTTGAAGAACACCAATTTTCTCGGATTCTGAAGATTCTCAAAGAGCAAAAATGAACAAATTATAGTTATCAGCCTTTCATCTTGTCCCTCAAGTCTCAGAAGTTCTCACAATTTATTTTTTTAATGACCAACTTAAAAGTATTATTTTCATAACAGTAACCAAGCATGTATTTAGAACTGTTCTTGCACCATGTGTCAAAAGGAAGTTCCACATCTTTTGTTTACATTAGCAATTCTTGCAGTGATGACAAAGTGCCTGTTTTCAACCCATCTCCCAGTTTATTGTACTATATAATAATATACATTTTATTAAAGGGCTCAAATAAAATATTTATTTTATTCCTCTTGCAATTCATTCAATTCCACCATTCACAATTTCAGTCTGAATACCCATGTGAAAGATATTTGACTATGTTACCTATGTTGATTTCATGTGACTATGAAAGTAATTCTGTTTCCGAATTCTCTAATTCCAACCCTTATATATAGGTCACCTTTCAAAATAAAATGTAGTTGCATACTAAGAACAGCATGTAAAGTTTTTACCTGGTATATTGAACATTAATATTTTTAAACACTTCAGTTTATACAATAAAACCTCATTAGCACACCTGGACAGAAGCACAGAGAGACAATGGCTGTTAAGGGAGAAAATATAGACATGTGTACGTGTGTGTGTGTGTGTATTCTAAGTAACAGATCTTGAATCCTGCTCAGCTAGAGAGTCAAGGTGGATGAGAACGTTGGTGCTATCTGTGTTCACATGAGTATTGTGTGTATTCATCTGCCTTCTGTGTGTCCATCTGTGTATATGCATATATAAATGTTGTATGTGTATCAACCGTGTGCATGTGCTTACCCCAAATACGTCATCAGCCTTGCAAAAGATTCACTGAGGGGGCATGGAGCTGCAACAGCCTTCCTTCTCTCAAGCTGTTGGATCCAGCATGATATACTTTCCCCTATCAAAATTGTCATAAAAATATTGCCTGCTTGATCCAAAGTACAAAATTGTTCAAGACAAGAAGTGTCTGAATTTATACAAAGTGACAATTCAGGGTGTTTGTTTTTGGGTTTTTTTCACTTTTCAGAGACTAATTTAATAACACAAGTTTAAATCAGGAATGTAATTATACTTAAACCATCTCAGTTACTAAAGAATAATACAGTGGGTGTTTATGTTTACTCAAAATGAAAATGTATGTCTAAATTGCAAGTACTTCTATTGAGGTATGGTAGAAGTATCTTGAACATGGTACTTTATTTCTGAAGAAACTGTTAATTCAACCGAAGAGTTCAGCTACGTAAGGCACTGTTATCCATTTTGTTCTACATCCTGTGTTAAGGATTCTCATCTACTGTAAGCATTATGATCTGCTCATCTGCTGTAAAGTCTTATTTTCCTGTTATTTTCTTTGGCAGTGTGACATTTCAGACTGAGTGAATCAGAATGTCAGTAGATATAATCATCGCAGATTCATCATTTTTACCCATACAATTTTTTTCTATTTTTTTAAAAGAAGTTAACCACAAAGAATAGCAATGAATTGAAAATAAAATCATAGAATAACCAGGTTGGAAAAGACCCACCGGATCATCGAGTACATGAAAATAATATGAAATAATATAGAAGAACTGGATGTTATCCAGCATGAAGTCCTGGTGTGCTCATGCTTGAGCAACCAGGTGGAATATNTTTTTTCACTTTTCAGAGACTAATTTAATAACACAAGTTTAAATCAGGAATGTAATTATACTTAAACCATCTCAGTTACTAAAGAATAATACAGTGGGTGTTTATGTTTACTCAAAATGAAAATGTATGTCTAAATTGCAAGTACTTCTATTGAGGTATGGTAGAAGTATCTTGAACATGGTACTTTATTTCTGAAGAAACTGTTAATTCAACCGAAGAGTTCAGCTACGTAAGGCACTGTTATCCATTTTGTTCTACATCCTGTGTTAAGGATTCTCATCTACTGTAAGCATTATGATCTGCTCATCTGCTGTAAAGTCTTATTTTCCTGTTATTTTCTTTGGCAGTGTGACATTTCAGACTGAGTGAATCAGAATGTCAGTAGATATAATCATCGCAGATTCATCATTTTTACCCATACAATTTTTTTCTATTTTTTTAAAAGAAGTTAACCACAAAGAATAGCAATGAATTGAAAATAAAATCATAGAATAACCAGGTTGGAAAAGACCCACCGGATCATCGAGTACGTGAAAATAATATGAAATAATATAGAAGAACTGGATGTTATCCAGCATGAAGTCCTGGTGTGCTCATGCTTGAGCAACCAGGTGGAATATTGCAGCCCACATATCACAGTACGATAACATGGTAAGTTATCCATCCATACCATCATGCTCAGCAGGATCCTTATATTCATTATACTCATTATATTCATTATATTCCTTATATTCATTATATAACACCTTATATTCCTGGTGAAGGGGCTGGAGAACAGGCCTTATGAGGAACGGCTGAGAGCTGGGGGTGTTTAGCCTGGAGAAGAGGAGGCTGAGGGGAGACCTCACTGCTCTCCACAACTACCTGAAAGGAGGTTGTGGAGAGGAGGGAGCTGGCCTCTTCTCGCAAGTGACAGGGGACAGGTCAAGAGGGAATGGCCTCAAGCTCCACCAGGGGAGATTTAGGCTAGAGATTAGGAGGAAGTTTTTTACGGAAAGGGTCATTGGGCATTGGAACAGGCTGCCCAGGGAGGTGGTTGATTCACCTTCCCTGGAAGTGTTTAAGGCATGGGTAGACGAGGTCCTGAGGGACATGGTTTAGTGTTTGATAGGAATGGTTGGACTCGATGATCCGATGGGTCTCTTCCAACCTGGTGATTCTATGATTCTATGATTGAGTAAATCAACATTCACAAAGAGTGCGGTGCCATATGAGATATGTGCAAAGTGGAAGGATGGTGCTGAGGATGTGATGTATCCTCCACAGGTATTTCAGCAATTTTGCCTCGGACTAGCAGGCTGCTGTAGATGAAAAACCCAGCAGTGGCCAGGTGCTGCTTTTGTTTTTCTTGTCCAGAAGGAATCCAGCTTGTGATCTTCTATACTGCTCCATGATGTGATCTGAAACTTGACAAACGAGGAGGCTAAGATAGCATTAAAAACCTCACTTCTAAACAGTACTGTAAATTAATCACTATTCTCTTTGACGCTGTTCAACAGATCTGTCTTCCCTATATCTTGCATAATAAAGAGATCTTTTGCATCTATAAAAAGAAGGTTGGTTGTTTCTTTTGTTTTCAGGTTGCATGTGAGCACCACTGTCTGAAGGATAATCACATAGTTAGGATAGATATGTTATGAAGTGCCAACTTAAGTGTCTCTCCTGGTCTCTCAACTTTGAAGATTAAATTCTTACATATTTCTTAGAATACCTAATCACTGGGTGTCAGAACAAGTAGGGTGCTTTAAATTGATACCAGAGTTCCCAACAATTTGCAAACTGTTAAATTGGAAACCTTAATCTGTTAACTATGTACGTTACAATGATATTTCTAAACTATTTGTCTGCTTTTTAAAATTACAAATCCAGATAAAATCTTCTTAGCAAAGTATAGCCCTTCTTTTAACATTTTACAATATTATAATATTTCTATTTTACTCAATGCAATTGTATTTGTCTATCTGTGCAAAGAGAAAGAGAGAGGGAGATGGACAGATAGTCTTGTAAATAAAGGCACAGATTCAATCTTGATTGGTACTGATGTAAATGTGAGGCAAATTTACTGAAGTCAGCATGATCATTCTTGTCTGAAACCTCTGGAAATGAAGGGAAAATGTGACCCTCAAAATTAAAAAATAAAAACCAAATCAAACACTATAGCAACTATTGTATCTCAGAGATAGTAATGCTCTTAAAACCAATTAACAATTCTTGAATGCAATATTTCTCTCTGTATAGCTATGAGTTCTGCTATCTGGTGAATTGGTCAACTGCCAGGTTAAGCAACAGTCACTCAGTAATGCTCTACATAAACCAATGTTGAGGTGTAGGACCATCACAAAATTTTGTGTTTACTAACAGACGTGGAGAAAACTTCATCATATTGCTAGCAGTAAGATATGCATGATTATTGACAGCCTGAGACAAATATAGATTTATTTGATACTGTATGTATACAGAATAATTTAAGACCATTCTACATTTCTATGTCAAAAATGTGCATATTTGACTGGATCCATATCCTCTACTTCTGTTACATTAGTAGTTTATGAAGGCCTGGGTTCTGTGCACACTTACACTTAAGTTTAATTTTACTTCTGTAAATAACACTATTAACCACACATATACCACAAATTTACAAGTACACTGTTTTTAAACATGCTTATGTTTTGCCTAGCATAGCACAGCTAAAAGACTAACTGAAATATCATTTAGCTTATTTTAATAGCTGCAATAATAATATTATAGAGTAAATAATAGCTCATAGTCCAATATATATGTATATATATGTATATATCAAGTAATAAACTAATACTAGAAAAACTATTGTAATAAACAAAACACTAAAAATTATGGTTTTTTTAAATACTGTAATCATACCAGGAAAATCCAGGACAGCATACTATTTTCTTCTAATTGCATAAGTGCAAAAGTTGTAACAAAACAACAGATGTTAGGCATCATTAGAGGAGTGAATCTTTGATTTGTTTTTATAGCTATTCTGACATTTAGGCTAGGGGATTTAAGAGGATACTCCAAGGCAAATGTTTTCATCATCATCTGACTCATTTTTGCCTGAAGGAAATACCAATTAAAAGAAAAAATAAAAGGTAAATAAGGAGCGGCAGAGGATTATTGTTAGTCACAATTTCTTCCAGAGATGCTGCTTTGTTTATCATGAAATGTCTGAACACAAACTTTCACTAAGTATTACACACTTTCTTACACTCAAAAACCACATTTACTTTGAATTGCCCATGTTTGTGACTGTGCACCAAGGTTCACATAGTCCTTATAAATCAACTCACTTGTCTAATACTGCCTTCAGGGTAAATTACATGTTCACTGGAGACAGTAGGAACTAACAGAAGAAGCCAGCAAAGAAAATGTGCAAAATAACTCCCCACAACTCACTAAAAAAATGTCATTGAGTTCAATTACCCTGCTTAGAAATATAAGCACGTCATGGTGCCTGTGTGTAGTGATGAATATAGCATGTGATTAGTACTGAATGCGAAGGCACGCACTGCAAAGGCAAAAGTGTTCAACTTTTATAATATATTTGTTAGCAGATTTTGAGAAGATGCCATGGACTCTGTTCTGATGGCCCCGACTGAGGATCTGAATGAGCTCTTATTAACCTCCCAGGTTATACTTTGATTTTTTATTAATTGCCAGTGATGAATCTTCAATAACTCGTTTTCTTATTTCTCTCGCTTTCACTGGAGCATAACAAGAGGAGTTTTGAAGTAATGGTAGCCAGTTTCAACTATTCACCTTCTTCCTCTGAAGTTGCTAGATCAGTTTACCAAAGAGTATGAAGTAGAAAATCTTCTTTGAAGTGGGATTTGAAGTGATAACGATTTCATACTAAACTGGGGACATTTCTCAAATATAACTGTGTAGTGTAAATCAATTCTAAGTGATAAAAAAAAAAGTGATTTATAGGACCTCACAAATATGTAAGTTAAAAGTTAGAAATCTTCCACCTTTTAGAGGTAAAAAGATCTGAAATGGTCTTTCTACATAAACTGAAGTAAGAGGTCTGTCTAAATCTAGCTCACTAACTGGGTCTAACAGTTAAGACATAGCAGTGTCTATACGACCAGGTGCTCATTCTCGGCTGACTGCAGCATGAACATGGTTTGAGTCTTCAGATCTCTGAAATGTTAACATAATGATTCAAGAAATATAAAATTTAGCCTTTGAGGCAGAGAAACTGCTTCATTTAGCAACCAATAGGGAGTCTTCAAGTGGAGCAGTGGATGTGATTATTAATACATCAGCTGTATTTAATTTTTTAATTAATGTCAGTGCATTTGTAAGCATTAAAAAATCAGGAAATTCCAAGAATAAAGTTATCTTGGGGTCTTAAGTAAAAAGGCTACAGAGTACTTGCTAAAGACAGCAGTAAAGAAAGGTTTGTACATACACTGTGTACAGGTTGAGAGATGAAAGGATCAGGATGTCATCACACACTTGATAATTTGATTTATTGGTGTATAGTGCAAAGCTGACAGTCAGTGAACAGAACCTGCTTCCTATAGGGTTATGCTGGATAATGCTTAGTTTCAAGTGCCATTAGGTAACTGGTGATGCTAGCGTTTAAAATCTAGTTTAGGGTTTAAGATATTAGAAGCTGCATTATGTGGAGCCATAAGAACTGCAGTAAAAGCCAACAACAAGGAGAGCAATTATTTTATGTATATCTTAAACTTATAAAGTAACTGGAATATTTTTGGGGAGAAAAGCTAGAGGAACATGATTTGTGATTAATTCTTTAATATGCAGTAGGAAAAGGCTAGCAACAGCACAAATAAGATTTTCCTGCATCAGCAAAAAACCTTATTTTTAGAAATGGACCCACCCTGTCTTCCCATAACACCTTGAAACTATTTCCTCCTACCATATTCCTGCTTTGTCTTAATCTTGTGGTCTTTTGGGACCCTACAACAAGCTTAGATCTACCTTTGCTGCCTCATTTTCAGTGGATCTGAGAGCACAGACCTATGCATGTTCTAGTTTTGATCAGTGTTTAGCATGCTTTTGAAGCAAATCTCCCAGCTGAGACAATTTACTATGCTTCAGCTCATGGTGTTGAGCTGCCTCGGGGTGTCTGAACTCGATTCCTCTCTGTAAAAGCTACACAGTAAGTATGCTCTAGGAGCTCACCCAATGCACTCCAGTTGCAAACGGGCATTTGGCCTCTGGAACAAGGCTAGAGTTACCTCATAAAGCAAAATAAAACAAACCAAAAAAAACGTTATGCATATACACCTTGAATGTCAGATTTTCCAGCACAAGTAATTTTACTGAACAAAACAGCTCCCATTTATTTGCACTGCTACACAGGCTTACACAGTACAAGTCAAACAGTAAACAGATGGAGTGTCACTGGGTCATGGCTGCCTGTTTTTTTCCTTGGCAATCTCTGGGGTACCAGCTGGGGAGCCAGCTACAAGGAATCATGCCCCGTACACAGGAGAGGAGACATGGCAGAATCATAAGGATCACTACGCAATCATTTCATTACATGAATCTTACACTTTCTCATGAGAAGCAGCTATGTGAGCATTCCAGCTCGACAGATTACAAAGTTATAACTCAAGGTCTACCCAAGAAAAGTTATCACTGAAGAACAAGAAGAGCATTACAGCAGAACAATCGCTTAGTGTTGTAAAAGAAACTTGGAGCCTGTGTAAGCTTTTGTATTCGTGGTGTATACGTGCGAAGCTATGCATGCAAAGCTGGAAAGCCTTATGTCTTTATTTCACCTAGCATAAGTTGTTCAGTGTTTGGAGATGTTCACAAAATGGCATCTGGTCTTGCTTTAACAGTTCTCTAAGCTATAGCACTAAGTCTTTGTCCTAAAGGGCCTTTCATTCCAAAGATCCTCAGGTAAATCTACCTGTTTGCCGGCTTAGTGGACGTTTGAGATTGAAAGGTCCCAGAGATATATTTCTAAGATTAATCAAATTCAATTTGTAAGTCTTACAAATGTTTGAAGTACTTCAAACACACACACACACATTCCAGCAAAATTCTCACATCCATGACCATGAACCAAAGATGTCGAGGAGCTCGTCCAAGAATGGCTGGACGAGAAAGGACTTAAATTGGTGCACCAGGCCTAAGCAGGCCAAGGGCACTGACAAGGACGCAACGCCCTTGCCAATAAGGGAGTAGCTGGTTTTGTGCTGACTTTGTGCTACAATAGCAGGATGTAAAAAGGGAGGTAACCGGGTCTGCTAACCACAAAAATTCCGATATGGGAGTGACTGATGTTTAGCTCACTAACCAATAAGGAGCTCAGCTTTTGCACTATGCATGAGGCTCATTAGTGACTGTATTTAACCAGACACTGAGATCAATAAAATTGAGACCTGTTGATGATCATCTGATGTCCTCGTCTCCCTTCGCCGACAGAATTGGACTGTAAGAGTTGTGTGTCCCCCACCCTCGCCATCCAGTTGAGGTAACGAGACATGCAGGATGTAAGGTTTGAGGGGATGATAGGGTGGACATTCACAAAGTTATCTGGTTGTGCCCCAGGAAGAAATTCAGAGATGCAAAGAATCTTTGTGAGAAGCTAGGATACAAGATTTTGGGGAATGATCAAGTTTTAGTGGGCAACGGTAGTTTGAAATGTTTAGATTTTGTAAATGGGAGTTCAGCAGTCTAGGTATCCCATAGAAAAGGACACCATGTGTGTGATAGACTGAGTGACAAATTGCTTTAAAAACAATTGGGACAACCTGGTCCAAAAAATTTGTGAACTGCAGTAAACTGCATTTAATCATGCAGCCTAAACTCCTCAATGATAAAGATCACACGAGGGGATTGAGGCATTGACTCCAGTCTGATATACAGAACACACTTTATTAGACTTAATGGCTTCTTTATATATGTTAATTAGTAAAGCACTCGCCGTTTGTTTTACAGTGATTGGGTTTTGTTATTTGTCCACCCACCTAAACTACACATAGGATTGGCTAAAACCAATCGTTCACCGGCCTTGACTATTCTGTTTTTCTATCTCGCCTTCTACTTCTTCATCCTGTTTCTCTATTTCTCAGCTCTGACTTTCCTGTTCCTCCTTGTTACTTTGTTTCTCGTCTTCTCACAGCTGAGGTCTTTTAAAGTCAGTGTCCATTTGTTTGTGTCCTTCGACCTGTAAGGATTCCTCAACAATCACGCTCTCCCTTTGGGCATGCACTTGCTCCAGCATGGCATCCTCTGCAGGCTGCAGGTGGATATCTGCCCAACGTGGACCTCCATGAGCTGTCAGGGATAGCCTGGCTCACCATGGTCTCACCACAGGACACGGGAAACTCTACTCCAGCACCTGGAGAACCTATTCCTCTCCTTCTTCACTGACTTTCGTGTCTGCAGAGTTGTTTCTCTCACATATTCTTGCCACACAAATTCTATACACATGCATGTAAAATATTGGCCAATTTTCCTTCCTGCTTACTTCAAGAGCGTAATGAGTAAATATGTGGTAGCTACAACTTTTAAGAGTCCATATTGGCAGGAATTTCTCCTTGTAGTTAAGACTGAGTATGCAGTAAGGGCTATTTCACATCCTTTGGGAATTTTGACTGTACCTCTCTGCATAGCCATGCTTTCCTTGGGGGACTGAAGCAGAATCAAAACTATAGAGACATACAGGCTCCCTAAGCTTTCTTCCTCTTGTGGATCTGCAGTAATTAGACCTCTTAGCTCTTTATTTGGAATTTGGATTCACTCATCTTTTCCACATGAAGACCTTTCAAAAATAGAAAAGAAATTAATTCAGTGTTCACATCTCTGTGAAATAAATAGAAATCAAACAAGCCAGACTTCAAATGCTGCTATCCCTTTCTTAAAATGAAGGGGACAATCTATGAATGAATTATATTCAACATATAAAGTAATAAATATATCGCCTGATCCAAACAGAAAATATCTAGAAATTAACAAAAGAAATGATCTTTCATGGGTTTGTTGTGGGTTTTTTTCCCTCTCAATTAACATGTTTTGTCAAGAAGTTTGCCATAAAACTTCAAAGAAAATTCTGGATCACATAAAGATATATAGAATTGTTTACCTGAAAAAGACAGGGTTAACTTACAGAATGAAAACTTGTAGCATTTGACCACAATGAATGGAGTTCTGCAGTAAAGGTCATCTATGGAACAGTAGATAGCTCAGGGCAGAAACATTTTGAACTCTGTCTGCGGAGGTCTAAGAAGGAATCATAACCTTAAATCTCTGTTTCTAGCATTTAAAATCTAACCTACAGGCAAGTAATAACAATTGATTTTTGAAAGTTTATCAGAAATGTATCATTTGTCATTTGAGAGTGCAAGATGCTAGTGAGTTCTGAGTCTCCAAAGTTGCACAAGATCTATTGTTTAAAAATGACTTCAGAAACGAATTATTCCTCTAAAAAATGTATTATTTTATTATTATTATTAAAGAACTTATGAATCCTGTAGAAAAAAAGTATGCATGTAATCTGTTCTAATGCTGTTTTGGAGCACCTAGAGCTTTTCTTATTCACATTCTTATTTGAGTATGGTGAGATCTGAATTTTACACTCCAGATAATTTTTAAGATACAACCTCTTTCATTATTGATTTGATATTTTCTTGGTTTTCAGTTGTTCACAATTATGAAAAGGAACTACATGTTTTCCAGAGTAATAAATCTCTGAAGTAGTATGATAACAGTAGTGGAAATGTAGTCAGTTTGACTCCTCATTGTTGAGCATTTTGTGTAGTCATTTAAAAAGTGAGTTCAAATTGCATGTAATCATTATAATTTGGATTTGGTATCACTTTAGCCTGTTTGCATAGCTATAAGTAGTTTCATAACCTGCTATCCAGAGAAGAATTGAGTTCATTGTCTTTGATAGAGTTATTAATTTCTTGCTTTTATATGCATATCATTTGATTCTCCTTCAAACCAGTATTGGAGTTAGTTTCTCTTTGTTTTTAAGGGTATTTTTGGTAGATGTTTCTCAGATAAATAACTGGGGAAAGGAAAGGATTGGAGAAGTGGGGCAGAGGAGATTATTCCCTCAGAATGAATGCTGTTTTAGAATTTTCCAGGCTCTTGTTGGGGGGCAGCTTGCAGGCACTGTTCTATCAATGCTGAAGTCATAGCCATTAAAGCAAATGGCCTCTAAAGCAGTGAGAGAGGGAATAACTTTCACTTTTATGGGGTTCTGAATTTCTGGAAACACCTTTAAGCTGTTTTTCTCTCCAAGCAAATGCTCATACTGACTCTTGTTCTGCAACATCGAACTCTACAAGGGACACTTACTATAAAATGTATTTTGAGGCATTCATTCAACTTTGTGACCTCCTATGACAGCTACAGTGAAGATCAACAAAATGGATGAAGTCTCACTTTACATGTGATAATGTGATTTGGTGGGTTTTGGCATGTGAACTTACTGAATCATCTCACTGTTGATTTTCTGTGGGAATATCCTCGCAGTCACGTCTCTGGCTTGACCAAGCTTACTGCATGCAACCTTAAACTTACATGAATCACAAGGTCAGCAGAATTTGTTGCAGCTTATGCCTTTTGCCAACATACATCTTTGGCTGGCAAACATGGCAGTGTTTATCCAAGCTGAGTTCATGTGCTGTGCCACCTTCAGCAGCAATGCAGGGACATCAAGGTGAATATACACAGACCAAAGAGTTGATGCTAACACCCTCATGCACACTTCAAACACGTTTTATTTCAGGCTAGCCATACTTTAGTCCCTTAGACTGAATAACTGCAACTGGAGAGCATTAGATGTATTCCTTGAGCAGATATAAGTTCATTTAAAAGAAATCCAGTGCCTTGAGACCATTCCACAACATGAAACAAATATCTTTACAGTAAGTGGGGACATTTGGGAGATTCACTGCAAAAACATGTGCCTAACCACACTGAAGTGCTAACATAGTGACAACTACAATACAGTACAGTACACATCCTCCAGGGCTTCACTATATAAGCTCATGACCCCAACAGTTGTAGTGTAACAATCACACAAACAAACAAGGTTCAAGAAAAAGGGTACCTTGCCCATCTGAGGATATGATTACAAGCCCTGTGTGCCAGAGACTATAATTCAGTTTCATCTGTTCTACTGTTTGTCCTGAAGTAATGACTACAACTTTCCGACTCCTCAGTCTTGCCACTTTCCAAAAATCAAAGAGCATTCTTTTGGAAACTTAATACCCCCTGCAACCATATTTTTGGGGTTTTTTTTAAGGTGGAATATTTTCTGTGAGGGAAGACTTGCAATAATGCAAGTCTGAAATGTAATTCTACTTTGCCCAACATTAAAAAATTACAAGCTAGACCTCTGGACACTGGATTAAAATTCAGCTGATTAAATAATAATTGTGGGGGTGGAATAGCAGAGGTGTCGCTGAACTTATTGTAATTAATTCCACAGAGTTCATGTTATGAAATTTTCCTTATTGCTCACAGAGCTAAAAATAAGGAAATCTGGAAATCTCATGCAGTATTAGGCTCTCAGCAGCTTGGGATTTTATTGGAAAATAACAAATATCATTACTTTCATTATTAATTTTTGAAAGATTGCATGTCACTGATGACCTTAGTATTACCACTGATTAATTTCTTAGTCCATTTTTTAGAATAACGGTGAAGGCACTGAACAATTAACACTGTAATTTTAGTGATTCTCTAATCTTACCACACATGGATTTTAAACCTTCAGCTACTTGAGATGTCAAACTCTAGATGTAAAATTTCAGGTGAAAATCAATAACTACTTTTTATTTATATGAGGAAAATTGCACTTTAGCTATAAAGTTGATCTGTGGTTTTGGAAGCTTCATGAAAAGAGAAAAAGAGGGCAACCTGCTGTGGTTAAGGAGTGTGAATTATATGAAAATCAATGCTCTAACACTGTTGTGCTAGTGTTGATACATGACTTAAACACAGCACATAGATAAGTATTTTCAAGTCACTTAGGAAGAAATCACAGAAACTAATTTACTACTGTCTCTTTTCAAATCCCTTGGAAGCATAGTGAAAAACTACTGATTTGAAATATTTGATTTCAGGTAATTCAGTTGACCATATTCCTCTTTCCATCTTGCACAATATTATTCAAAGGCTGAGCTATGTATCTTGATATATTTTAACATCTTCACATAGACATCCATATTTATCCATCATAAATGGTGGTTTATCAGACAGTTTTCTTTCATTATCTTTAAGTATTTGATTCCAAGGTAACAGTGGCTACTGAGCTTGAAGAACATATCTTCATTCCTCCAAAAGAGTTTGCCATGCAAACTTATCCTGGAATTATTGATGTCTGGACAAATAAAAATATAAATCACAATTAAGATTTTGTCTATCTCTCATCTGAGAGAGTTCATTCCTATGGCTGTCTGAGAACCAAACATCATAGATTTTGAATCTAATCTTTCTAAAATAATGACTGTAAAAATGAAAAGCAATAAATAACAACAGCAATAGCAACAACAATTTGACACAAGGTCAGCCCATATTATTATCTTTTCTCTGTTCCCCTTCGCCACCAAGAAACAATACTGCAACATCAGCTAAACTAGATCACCCAACATGGCTTCTGGAAACCTTGCTTTTATCTCTTAATTCCATTACATACATTTGGTATCTTAGCTGAATTGGCCCACATAGCTTTTTCCTCTCAAATATGACTTGTTATTATGGGATGCAGAACAATAGAATCTCTTCTTTCTGAGTCACCACCAGTCATAAACAGGTGTACATTAGCTTTCATCTTTCAGGTGACCATAATTGTCCAACTCTTAAATGCTCAAAACTGTACTGAGTTCTAACATTTTCTCTTCATTTCATTGCAGCTTATTGAGGAGGCATCTTGTATTCAAATAACAATCCAAACTGAAGGAGATTTTCTTTTTTTTAACTTTTTATTTTCAGTGTTATTTCTTGGTTTGTATGGAAGCTTCCTAAGTTAAGATTTTATCTTATTGTCTAGTCGTCTCTCAGTTACATCGACTTCTAGATGTTAATTTCATGTCATCGCTAAGTCTCCAATTCTCATTTTAATTCCCTTTAACTAGTAGAGAGTGTTTTCAGCTTGCTCAAATTACCCACACATTATAAAAAATTCCAATTTTGTGCAGTGTCCCAGTTTAGCACACCCCAGTCAGGTCAGCAGCTAAACTTAGGACAGCTGTAGTCCCAACTCCCCCCACCACGAAAGGGGAAAGGCAAATGAGAGAAAGATAGACTTGGGGGATGGAAACTAAAACTTAGAGAGAATCAATGGAACAATAATACTAAAAAGGAAAATAATAATATGAAAATAATAAAATATAAACAAGGTTACAATTTAAACCTCCCAAACATGACCATTGGTACTGCAGAGCAGGCATGAGAAAGTCATGGACTGGACTCAGTGGCAGGCAGGAGCTGGGCTCAGGAGCTGGACCCAGGTTCTGGATTCAGGAACACACAGGTGGTTTCAAGGGCAAACCGACACATGAGAACCTCCTTGAATGCTGCCCATCAACAAGGTTTTGACCTTAACACTGCCTAAGGTTTTATAGGGAATATGACTTGTACAGAATGGAATACTTCATTGGTCAGGTCTGGATCACCTGTCCTGTCCACTCCTCTCAGCAAGTGTGAACCTCTTGCCAGCAAGTCTAAGATGGTCTTGATTAACACAGGAATAAATGTGAACCACGACCTCTCTACATGCCAGTGCTTTGTTATCTTGGTGATTACTATCAGGTTTATCACTTCTAGAGGCAGCCACTGTATAAAAAGCTGTGTTGGTAACTTTCAGAAACTGAAGTTACTCAGACTTAGCTAGAAAGTTAAGAAAATTGGTTCTGGTTTAGCCCAAAACAGAGCATGCAGGTATGACTGAGTCTCTTGCCTAGTGCTCAGTTGCACTAATTTAAGTAGAAAGCTCAAATTACATCAAAAGTGGTTGGTGGTAGTAGCAATAACCATTTTTCATGGCTTGCAATGTTTTTGGCAAGCTGTGTTCTGATTACTAACATCTATTCAACTTGACAGAAACAGAACTTATAGAATGTTACATTAAAAATAATTTCCCAGGAAGAAGAATCAAGCCCAAAATTATCATGAACATTTTTAGACATACTGCCTCCTGTGAGATCTGTACAATGGATTTAAAACAAAACGTTTCATTATTTTCTCCAGTTTCTTTTAAATTATCCAGAATGTTGTCAATGCTCTTCATCAAAACTAAACATTTTAAATCTTGATTCAGAACTACATGGCAACAAGGAATGGAGATTAAAATCTTAGTTTTCAGAGAACTCACTGGAGTCAGCCAGGATGTAAACATCTATGTATGCGAGTGGGTTAATGGCACCCTGACTATCGCAGTCTGATGTTCACAGAGTTTACGCATTATTTGTTTGCACAAAGGAACAAATAACAATAGCCAGTGCTAGTGGGAAGCAGAATGTTTAATTATAATTTTAATATTCTACATGTGAAATAATTAACATTAGTTTATTAAACTTAGGAATTATTTTAATGTATTTTAATTCTTTTAATTGCTGGTTCATGTCCAGGTTTGGGCAATGAATTAGGAAAAATAGAATCTGCACAGCTACTGTGGGTTAGAACATTATGCCATATGGTTGTGCGAGTATTGCAGTAGACAGTCTGAATATAATGAGACATCAATTTAAAACATTAACATACACATTTTCAAACATATTTATGGAAAGAGAGGCTATGGGGCTACAAGGAGCAGACCTGCCCAGGGCCCTCAAAAACAACGGGCTGGAAAACACCTGTGCCATGCCATGGGAGAAGTGAGAAAACCCTCCAGCAGAAATGCAGCAACAAGTCCTGCTGGCCTCTACCACCCCTCACCTCCACCCTGGGATCCAGGATTTCAAAGGGGAAAGGCTAAAAACTCTTCTAATCTTCCTAAAATACAAACCAGTAGCTCCCTTTCTCCCAAAATCCTGTCTTACATCTCTCAGGCAAGAAAACACTATCATTCTGCTTGTCCAGAAGCAGCAGTTCTCACCACCCCAGGCTGGTGATGCAGCTGGACCCACAGGCAATGCGATGTGCTGAGGGTGACAGCAGAGCTCTCTGCATGGCTTACACTGCAGATACTGTGAGTTGAGCATGACGTGGGCTACACTTGGGTTGTTTTGTTTGGAACACTATAACCTGAGATACCCAGACACCTGGGAGGAGGGGAAGAGGTATAGCTGTTTTAAATTCACAGATTAACAGTGAAAATACGTCAAAATATTGATAAGAAACATATTAATGAAGTATTCAACTATATCCATTCTGTTGAAGTCCGATGGAAGGATGTGTTATTCTCCCCTCTAAAAATATTGGAGGTGTTCCAGTTTTCTTGATGGGTGCTGTCTTTGCTTTACATTTTGTTCATGAGGCCTCTCAACACTTTCTTCAAAGCTTCATGCATATGAAAAGATCTCTTTAACTCATGTAGCTATTGAGAAGAAAACCTGCAACTATGTGAAAACAAACCTTGCTATTTCTCAATTAATCAGCAATCTGAAACAATAGCTGTGGGAAGCATAAATCACTCGAGTTAATTCCATGTATGTTCTGAGGTCTAATGACAGGTTGTGTCAGACCACACTGTCAGCTAGAGTTAGCATGCAAATGGTTGGAGTCATAGAATCATAGAATCATAGAATAACCAGGTTGGAAGAGACCCACTGGATCATTGAATCCAACCATTCCTATCAAACACTAAACCATGCCCCTTAGCACCTCGTCCACCTGTGCCTTAAACACCTCCAGGGAAGGTGAATCATGGATGGGTTTAGAGCAGCAAGCTTAATTTCTCTGCATTTGAACTTAATGCTTTCTATAACTTCAGGCCAAGTTTGCTTCAAAACCACCAGAAAAAAAAACAAATATGCATGATTTTGCCAAAAATGCTTATTTGCCTTCTCATCTTGGTGACGGTTCAGTACATTTTTAGAAGAAAACAGAAGGAGCTTGTTCATCAGAGAGAAAAAAGTCATCTGGGAGGACTCAAATGGTTCGTTCTCCTATAAGCCTTCTCAAAATGCTTTACTCCAGCTAGTCATCTTGGGCTTGAGGCAGGAATTGTTTCATGACCTAGAATCATCCCTTCTGCTTTAAATAATAACAATAATAAATTAATCAGGATCATGTTAGAAGTATCATCAAGGATGACCTCTGCATGAATTTAACCTCTCTTGATTGTAGTTGTCTTCTCTTCTTCCTTCCAAAATAAATCACACGGAGCTGGCTTTTCATTTTTTTCATTGCCTGACTACTCAGGTACTTCATCAGTTCATGCGTGTAAAATCCTTCACCTGGTTTCAATCTGCACCCTCCAAGGCTGTCTGGTTATAGGTTTGTTTTTTTCAAAAAATTCATTAGTATGGTATATTGTAATGCCATATCTCTATCATCTCTATCCATTTTTTATTGTCTATATATCATATTTGAATTTATCACTGGATAATAACTAATAGGGTAAATAAGCAACAGACTAAATAAATTAATAATTAAATCCTTTTTGGCTCTTGTTTTTGTCCAGATTTGAACTAAAGCTCCAGTCCTGCAACTTGATGTGAGGTCAGTGTGGATCCAGAGAGGACCAGCCACACAGCTCGGATTGCAGAGCTGGAGCCACGGATTGTTTACATTTTCCCTGAAGAATCTAAGTGACCAGAGAGGCAAGGAGCGTGTCTGAAGAAAATACAGCTGTTGCCAGTGGATCAAAACTCACAAATTCCGAGGTGCAGAAGGCTGCCTGGAAAATTTGGAAGTGGGCTGACAGCGTACAACCCAGAGTGGTGGTACAAATCATGCACAAGATGTGGTTGCAAATTCCCAAAAAGCTTTGAACTCCTAGTTGAGAGATGCACTTACTGAATGGGAGAACCTCCTCAGAAAAAAATATCCTAAACAGTGTTTTTCTACACTTCAGAAATAAAACCCCTGTCATTCCTTTCAGAGTGTCTCCCACTCGCACAAACCAGAGTCATCTGCATACGTGATGGATGTTTTCCTCCTATTTAGAGGACAAACCAGGGAATTCGAGGTGTAAAGGCCGACTTTACTGCTCTGTCTGCCTTAGACGTGTATTGCCTGAGAGCCTCGCCTCTGGTCCCAGATTCAATGGGCAGGGAGGTGCAGGAGTAAGCACCGCTCCACTATCCCTGCTCAGGGTCTTGCAGCGGCCGGTGCTGCCCCCACCCTCCTCACACCTATCTGACTGTCCTGACCCGACCCTCCTGAAGGGCAAGACCAGCCCACAAGTGCTGAAGGGGCACGGACTGGCCTTTTAGAAGAACTTGCGAGGAGCCACGAGGTGCGTGTTCCCATCGCTCCTATCTGACCGGACAGAAAGAAGCGGCTGCTGGAACGACCGCGCGCTCCTGGGGAACTGCAACTACTCATTGAATTGGTGACTCTTCCTTTTTCTCTTTTCTACTTCCCCCTACCATATACATAGAATTGTCCCCTCCCTATATGTACAGAATTTGCCTTACAGTGTTTTCTTGACTGTCATCACTGTGTGTCAGATCAAACCTTGACTGTGCTCAGAGATGAGATTGCAATCCGATGAGATTAGCTGGGGTTGTTCAGCCTGGAGAAGAGAAGGCTGAGAGGAGACCTCGTTGCTCTTTATAACTACCTGAAAGGAGGTTGTAGAGGGGAGGGAGCTGGCCTCTTCAAACTCTAACAGGGGAGATTTAGGCTAGACATTAGGAAAAAGTTTTCACAGAAAGGATCATTGGGCATTGGAACAGGCTGCCCAGGGAGGTGGTTGACTCCCCTTCCCTGGAGGTGTTTAAGGCATGGGTGGACAAGGTGTTGAGGGGCATGGTGTAGTGTTTGATAGGAACGGTTGGACTCGATGAGTCTCTTCCAACGTGATTGTTCTATGATTCTATGATTCTATGAAATCTATTTTTCCGCAACTTTAGGAAGTTGTACCTCAGGTCTCACCTGTGCGCCTGAGTTTTTTAGTCTCTTTATTTTGGTTGAAGCCAGAATAAATTTTCCTTTCTCCTATCACCCTGAGAGTGACCTTGTCAGCCTCTGGATTGCCACACAGATAAAAGAACCATCTTCTTCATCTGTGCAGGTTGGAAGAAGGCTCAGTCATGAGTGTGTAGCTTATGGATTGGGGCATGGCCAAGGCACAAGTCTGTAGCATGTGGATCAGGGCGTGAGAATTAATTTTGCTGCAGCTGGTGTGTATGTTTAATTATCTCATCATATGAATCTGTCTTGTAAGATGTAGCTGTTTCAGGTCAGGAGATAACCTGAAGGGAGTTTCTAGACATGATTGGATAATCTAAAAAAGAATTAACATTCTTTAAAGACTTACACGATTATTTGAAGCTAGTATTTATGCTCACTGCTTTTGCAAGCTGTTATGCCTTTTTTTTTTCAAAAGGGCATCAGATTCAGCGCTGAATTGTAAAATAATATTGTCTTTGCTTTGAAGACTTTGTCCTTTTTCAGTATGTTGCCAGTGAATAAGTGTTTCTCACAATTTGGGGGCTTGTCCAAGATAAGTAATCCTCTCTGTGGGATAGGACAGTGGGAATGGAGAGGCATGTCCTACTGATCTTAGCAGTCTCTGATCTACTGTCCTGCCCCGTGAGGAGCAGTGAGCCTTATCCAGGCAGAGGAGTCTCAAAGCAAAGAAAGGGAGAGGGAAATTTAATGGATTAGCAGGTCTGAATTGCATGTGGCAGCTGAGAAATCCTGTACATGGGCTCCAGGTAAGAAAACTGATTATTGAGAATTATCTGGGTGGCTGGGAATGGTGTCCAGTGGGCTGGTAGAAGAGGGTAGAAAGCTGGCCATTGGAGGAGCGCTAATTGTGTCTACCCCTCATGTAGTCAGGATGATTTTGAGCCAAAAGTCTGGCAGATGATGGACTTAACTCTAAAATTTTAAATAAAAATCCATCCTAAAGGAGAAAGATAATTTGATCATACAGATAAAAGCCTCAGCCTCTCCCAGTATCTATCTATATGGAGAAACTACAGAAGAAATGCCAGAATATCTGTTTAGACATCATAGAATATCAGACTGAAGTATGAGAGGACCTGAGAGAGAAACCTTTGAAGGAGAGAGAGTCTTTATAGATAGGTCATCGTGATGCCTAAATGGAAAATGTCACAAGTGAGTATGCAGTAATAGATGGCACACAGAATAGTGCAGTAGACAAATTAACAACCCAAATATGTGAGCTGTACACCCTTAAACGAGCCCTGGAATTATGAAGAGAGAATAATGGAACAATATACACAGACTCTAGTTATGCCTTCAGAGCGGTCCATGCCTTTGGGAAAATATGGAAAGAATGGGGATTGGTTACCTCCAGGGGAAAGGAACTAGTGCATGAACAGTTAAGACTAGAAATCCTAAGTAAGCCAGAGGAGATTGCAATAGTGCATATAACTGGACATCAGAAGGGGAATACTCTAGAAGCTATAGGAATAGACTAGCTGGTGAGCAGGCAAAAGAAGCAGCACTGGATGGAGGGGAAAGTTACAATGTGAATTTTGATACCTGGTAAAGAAATGCCAATGAAATTACCAGTATTTGCAGAAGAAGAGGAGAAATATCTTCAAAAGATGAGATGTGTAAAAACCCAGGAAGGTAAGGGGATCCTGCCAGATGGGAGACAAATGTTAAACCAAGCTGTTACCAGGGAAATATTATCCAGGATACATTCAGAAACTCATTGGGGAGCTCAAGCTCTGTGTGACCAATTTTTAAGAATACATGGCTGCTTGGGAGTGCATACAGTAGCTAAAGAAGTAACAGATCACTGTCTAGTTTACCAGAAAAATTAACAAGAAAGTGATGAGGAAAAATCCCGATGCAGGGTAAGCATTTGCTCTTAGACCAATTCAAAGTGTACTACTGGATTATACAGAACTCCCAAAGATACAAAGGTGGAAATATATACTAGTAACAGTGGACCACGTCACTCATTGGGTGGAAGTCTTTCCCACTACCACTGCAACTGCTACTAGTGTTGCAAAGGTTTTATTAGAACAAATGGTTCCATGGTATGGGGTGGTAGAAAGAATAGACTAATAGGGAAACAGACTTTACTTGTAAGATACTGCAATTGATATGTGCAACCTTGGAAATACAAGGGGACTTCTTGGCATCCTCATAGCTCTGATGGGGTCCGAAGGATGAATGCAGCCCTCAAAACACACATTACCAGGCTAATGATAGAAACAAAACCATGGACCAAGTGTCTGTCTTTAGCTTTATTACAAATCAGAACCACCCCAAGGAAAGACTTGGAAGTGTCTCCATACGAAATGTTGTTCAGCCTCCAATATTTAGGTAAAGAAGATGATGTACTGATCCTTGAAATCAAGTAATATGTACCTTTAAGTCTCTTTGCACAGAATAACTCAGTGTCTTGCAGATTTAATAAAGTGTGGTTTTCTACCCCTAACAGCGCTGCTAGATGTCAGCCTACATCAGATGCAACCTGGAGACTGGGTCCTAGCAAAATCTCGGAAGGAGAACACTCTAGCCCTGACATGCGAAGAACCCTTCCTGGTACTTCTGACAACAGAATCAGCCATAAGGACTAAAGAGAAGGGGTGCATTCGTGTAGCTAGAGTGAAGTGGCCCTGCCTTTCAGAGAGTGGACTGTGAAACCAGGAGGTGATCCTTTGAAGCTAACATTTAGGTGATAAGTAAGAATAAGTCAAGAGCAAGCAAAATTTGTTCGTGAAATCTGTGATGACAGTTACCTGTCTTGTTGTTTCTTGTGGTTATAATATATAATAAAGACTAGGAAAACTAAATAAGCACAAGGGAGACTAGTGGTACTGTAGAGTGTGTTGGAAATGGCAGCCCTTTGAAAATCTAAAAGGTGATTTCAGGTGTATGATGTGCACTAAACCAAGAGCAAGACTGGATTACCCTTTATGTTTACCACCAAGAAGAATCTAAAACACTGCTGTTGGCTGCAATCCAATAAGTGTTGAGTGACTGAGATATATGCTGTACCAAACTTTGGCTTATGATGGCCACCTGGACTCTCTTGCTTTGGGTTGTGCTCACCTCCAGTTGTACCCCAGGTTTTCCAAATAAATGTTCTAAATGTTACCAACATTTACATGTTAGGGGGGCTTCCAATCTTAGTTACTACACTCACATAAATAGGTATTGTTATCACTCACAAAGCTTAACCACGTGTAACTTGGGGAAAATACAATTGTGGGTACGAAGGAATTTGGGAAAAGGAGGAATAAGGCTGGGAATAGGATGCCCTAAGGGAGAAGAATGGATATGTTTCACCAAGGAAGGACATTGGGACATATCAGACAGTGGAGGAATCCAAGATCAATACAGAGAACAGTTAGCAAAGAATGTTACATGGCAATTAGCAAACTCTGTCCTGTCAGGGAGACAGAGAGTAACCAATTAGCAAACTGTCCATTTGGGGAAGTCAAAAGATAGGTTCACTCACTGGGTTACTCCTCTTACCATGCTTTGTACCGTGTTTTTTAAGGCTGATTTCCGGTGTAGTTAAGGAATGCAGCTAACCAGTATGCCAACAAATCCATGGACGGCAGCCTTAAACTGGTGTGAGATGGTCCAGAAAATTATGATGTTGAAGAAAAGACATCAAAAAAAGAAGAACAAGATGAGAAATTACAACTAATACTGTGTAAATTAAAACAAAGTTATGGACTTCAACAAAAGTGTAATAAGTAAAAGGGGGTGAATTAATTGATAAGTTTTGCTGCGGGTGGTTTCTATGTTTAGTAATCTTGTTTTATAAATGTGTCTTGCAAGATGTAGCTGGTTTAGGTCAGGAGATAACCTGAAGGGAGTCTCCAGACATGGTTGGATAATCTAAAAAAGAATGAACATTCTTTGAGGATTTACACAGTTCTTTGTCTGATACTAGTATATATACCCACTGCTTTTGTAAAATATTATGCCTTTTTTTTTTAGAAGAGCATTAGATTCAGTACTGCATTGTAAAATAAAAATATTATTTTCCTTGCCTCGAAGACTTTGTTCTTTTTCAATACGTTACCGATGAATAAGTGTTTCTCACAAAGGCATGACGTGTAGTCAGGATGGAGATGTTCTGTTCACTGCAGCTTCCTCAACAGTAACCTACCCACCAGCATGACCTTGTCTTGTTCAGTGCTTTTGAAATGGCCATGGTTTTGCTCAGAAACTCCATTGTGCTGTGAAATGTGTCTTCACTTTTGACACTGTTGAGAAGCTGTATGTCAATGTCACTGTAGGTAGAAAAGAACTGTACTTCAAGTTAAGCATATGAATGTGCAGGTCGCCATGCAGATGGCCAAGCTCCCTTTACAATCATCAGGAAGCTGGGGTTCAGTTCAGCTGCTCCTGAGTGCAGACCCCTAGTGCTCAAACTTGCATTACACCGTCAATATCTACTGTGCCATAACACTCAGAAACTAGACTGGGATTCAGCTGCGCGAATAGTATCAGAAGCTTATATGTTTGCATCTAAATCAAGTCTATAGTCCACCTGCAGCAGCCACTGCTACACCTAAAACTAAATCTAGCCCCTCAGCTGATGTTACTTTATCTGTCTGTGAGCATCCAGAGCCTTTTGAAATGCCTGCAGTGCATCCAGATGGATCAGACAAACATGATAACCTGTGGAAAATGTACCAAGCAGAATGTCCTTGAGCATCTCACACAGCACTTGATCACTGTGTTTGAGTGTCTGAATCCCACCTGTAAACTCTAAAGCTCCAGCATGAATTTGGTAAGTGAGACATGCAGTTCTTGCAGATCTCCCGGTACATGGTCTTGGTGCGCAAGATGCCTGTGACATACAAAGTGTGCAGAATTTGTTGTTTATTGTTTATGAAGATATTTGGGATCCATCTGCATGACAATACTACACATGTATAAAGCCATTATCTCCAGTGTTTTCTATGAAAATCTTGATATGTACCGCCCAGTGAGATTTACCTAAAGTATAGCGTTTGTAGTGTAACTTGACACTTAGAATAGGAAAAGTCAATGTAACAGCCTGAAACCTAAAATATGAGTTTTCAGTTACATAGAAATCCTGATTTCTTTCTAGAAAGATGTGAAAAGGACATAGAGTGAACATCATAGATTTCTGTGATACTTGCTACTTAGATTCATTTGTTCTTTTTTACAGAAGAGTAAGCATCTTTTGGAAGCAATTTCTCTTTCACTTTATAAGAACTGACCAGCAAACTAGAATCTTTATGTCTAAAAGCTACTGACATTTTTTATTTCTTTTTTTGCTTGGAACGGGTGCCTATTCACTGTCTATTTGAGACTGGGATGGTGTAAAAGGAGATCATGTCAAGCATTATAAGATTTGTCAACTTGACAATGGTGGATATTATATCACAACTTGACCACAATTTGAAACTCTTCAGCAGCTGGTTCAGCATTATTCAGGTAATTTTTCAGATAACACACTATACACTGAAGTATTCTAAAACAAAAGTGTTTGCTGCTGAGCTGAGATATGCATAAAACACCCTAAAGAGTAATTTGAACTGCATCTTGCTTGTTATAATGCATTGTCCATTATCCCTTTCCCATTACAGTTATAAATGGCTTTGAGTGCTGTTCAGCGTATAGTGGCAGAACTTTTAGAAGCTAGCACTCTACTGAGGTAGAAGTTTTGCCTGTTCTCCCTCTTCTGAACACAGAATTGCTTGATTTGACTGGCACGTCTCAAGCCATTAATTCCCTGTGCATAAGCAAGTTGCTAATGTTACATTTTGCAGCACCATATTGCTAGTAAATCAAGTAGGGAATTGCATCATGGAGTTCAGTCACCTTAAGTATGACCTAAAGGTTTGCATATACTACCTAACAAATTGTCCCACTAGATTTGGGTTCAATATGCAAAGTGTTACATTTAAATTTTAATCAGTCTAACTTTAAAAATAAATACGTCAAGATAGGTGTTTCTTAGGCACAATATTTATGTCCACTCACCAAGCTGTTTTTTGTTTGGTTTGTTTTTCTTTTTTAATTCCTGTGATTAATGTGGCATGCACTGTTCAACCCAGAAGTCCATCCTGCTGTCATTGGCAGTTGTACCATAGATACAACNCTGAGATATGCATAAAACACCCTAAAGAGTAATTTGAACTGCATCTTGCTTGTTATAATGCATTGTCCATTAGATACAATAGTAAAGCCCCACCACACCTCTGCATAGGACAACCATTTCTTATGGAGAAGGGTACTATGCATCTCAACACGGTCATTTTGTAAGCAGAAATTCGTATTTTGAATTATTTTGCTGGTTTATTTCCTCTACTTTAGCTCTTCATGTTAACAGATTACCCCAAGTGCTTGCTGCTTTAAAACTTCATAATTTTCACTTGGGAAAGCAACTTCTCTGTGGGGAGTTTCTTCTGTATTCTTTGTATTCTGCTATATTCTTATGCTATTCATACTAGACATCTGGCTGTCTTCTCCACCCAATTTTTGATGAGTATATGCTGCCTAGGAAAATTTCTAGTTGTTTCTGGTCACTCTACATTAAACTAATCTAAATAATATATAAAATTTCACATCTAAGGAAGGTAATTTTCAGCTCTACTATGTCGACTTCTAGTTTTCTTTGGTCAAGTTATTTGGGTTGTGTATTTTCCAAGCACAAATGCAGAAACAAATAGAACTGAAAGTAGCTGCCTCTGTGCTACACAGAGGAATAATTAGTAGGATCCATGCAGGGCAGCTCAGGAGGGCATGGGTACAGAGTCACACTCCAGATTTTTCAGCTGTGATCTTCAGACCCAGATAAACACAAGAGCTCTCATTCCCTGGAAGTGTTCAAGGCCAGATTGCATGGGGCCTTAAGCAGTCTGATCTAGTGGGAGGCATCCCTGCCCATGGCGGGGGGGTTGGAATTAGATGATCTTTAAGGTCCCTTCCAACTGAAACCTTTTTATGATTCTATGATTCTACATCAATCCCAACTGACTCAAAACATAAAGGGTGCCTCTAACTGTCTGCTGCACACTCTGGTTTCAGGTGGGTAGATTAGCACAACACCCAAATGACTCCATAAGGATCAGCATGGTTCCTGAAGAACCACTATTGAGACTGTAGATCACTGCCTATACAGCAGGACCACCTTTTAGCCTTCAGCTCATAGCTCTCCCGAGTGAAGGACCCCTCCTGTCCAGGCAGCTGAAAACTGGACTATGCAGGTAGATGCTGTTATACTGCACTATAGTATACCAGTTACTCATGAAGTTATCTTAAAATAGCATTGTGAGGGAAGGGAAATCCAGACTCCCCAAGAGCAGCCATCAGCAGTCACTTTCCATTGCAGGCTGTGAAAGCTGAGACCAAAGTATTTCCTGTTCTATCTGAAATGAATATATTTCACGCTTCAATTTCTAGTCTTCCAAGATGTTTTGTGGTATGTAGCTAACAGCTGCTGTAAATAGAATTGTTTTTATGTTTACTGATTTTGTCTCATGTCACACTTTCTTTTATTTCCTTGCCTTTGCTGTTGCCTCCACTTCTGGCTCCATCAGAGAGAGCTGCAGGTCTTTGCTGCCGCTTAGTAGTCCCCTGTCATAAAGGAATGCCAAGGCTTACTGATCTGTCTGTCAAAACCAAAGATGTCTGGGAAATTCCCAGAATACCTACGGTTGATCAAGTGACTAGGAAATGGCAGTTTGGCAATTATGGATGGGTATGGAGCAAAATAATTATTCTAAAATACCTCTCTGTATGCAATTACAAGGTGGAAGGTGAAAATGTAGGACACTGTGACCCACAAGAAAAAATGGGCAAAGCTCAAACGATTTGGAAAAATACCTTTGGAAACAAGGTTTTAGCTTTGAAATTCTTTAATCTTCAACTTTCACTCTTAACTGACGGCAAAGAAAAATGAAATTCCATGTTTCCTTGGCAGATTTCAGTTTTGACAAACTACCACTGTCTTAATAAAAGTTAAGGCTGACTTAGTAATATATTAATTATACCAAGGAGCTTTTTTCTGCAAGCTAACAAAAAGCCCATTACCTTCAGCATCCAAAAACCAGTGTTTGCAAATGAACATTTATGTGTCACTGAAAGGCATGTCACCTTCCATCTATCTCAGTGCATGCACCACTTTGGATTATAAGTGTGGGGTTTTTAATAATTTCCTCTCCTTTAGAGAAAGATGATGGTTTGTGTTTTAACTGTGATTGCTACGAATAATATTCCACAAACCGTTGAATGATACATAAAGATGCATAGGAAGTTGCACGTGATTCATTATTTCCGGAACAGAAGCTTGATAGAGGTGTTTCCCTGAAGTGCTTTGGATGGATCTTTTAAGGCCCTTTTGGCAGAAAGAAGCATTTCAAGTGAAGATTTTAAAGCTAAAAGATCAGAATGGTATGAAACGTTAGTCTATATCACCTAAACTAGTCAGACCTAAATGCGGTAACCCACAGGGAAACTTCCTTTCATTTGCACATGCTGGTATGAGAGCTTAGGGCCTTACACTTCATTAATTGCACTTGATTTTTTGGAGGTGACTGCACAATTACTAGGTATTAAAATAGGAATGATGCTGAACTTGTAAGGCAAAATGGCAAACCAGAAATTAATCTGATAAGCAGACATTTTTTTCCCCTCATGTGTTCTGGCATTGATGGAGTCAGTCCCTGAAAATGCTTCCATTCACTGCCACAGTTTAAAAATAACGGCAAGTATCAGCAAGCTGATGTCATCAAGGTAGCTTTCCCATGCATCCCATTCTTTAAGTCTGTTTTGAAATTTATTTCTGCAGCAGAACCCCACAAGTCAATATAGAGACCAGGGACAACTGAGACAAGATTTGCCCAACCCAGCTGACCCCACATTTTAAAGTCCAGAAATACTGACTTTTTCCAAATCCACCGACACTGTTTTCTGCACACTTGCCAGCTTTATTTACTGATCACCTCTCTATGGGCCTCATTCTTTTAATGACAATAAAACAATAGCAATTTAAAATTTACATAAATCTTAGTATAGCCATAGCGTTGAAACACAATATAATGGCTATTTAATGAAAAACAGTCACAATTTAAAAATCTATAAATGCAAATTGCATTCTGTGTACACTCTTTAAAATGTCCAGTTCAAATAAAAAAATGCTATACGTTTTTCTTTATGTCAGAATCATTTTGTGGAGCAGTGTAGATACTCTTTTTGTTTTGATGACAAAAAATTACGTAGTTCTGAGGGACTGATTGGGCTCTCCTGGGTTCTTACAGTTGTTTTCCATCACAAGACTACAGTAAGGAGCGTGGCAGCTACTATGTGAAATTTATAGAATTTAAAAATAGAAATATATATAAATTTATAGAATTTCACAGAAAATTTGTCCTGCTGCAAAGAAAACTACCTGTGTTTTATATTAACATCACCAGACGACAGCAGTTTCATCTTCTTGGTCTCCATCCTGGATGCATGCAAGAGTTTCATGTTGATGTTAATACTTAGTGGGTCAATTTTATGTACCATTGATCTTAAACTATTACAATAAGCTAAAGTAGCAAATGCAGTTTTAAAAAAGAAATCAGCAATGAGAAATAAAATGCCAAATGTCAGTGCCAAATATATGTCAGAAATGCTTGAGTTTCTTAAAGTAAAGTATAGTAAAAATATGTTAAATGCCCTAAAGCATTACCAAATTGGAACAGATTAACACAGTAAAAATAAATATAAAATGCATTAAGTAGTAACTAATTACATATGGGAGGAATTCAGAGGGTGGTCTCTGCTAATTTTCTGTTAGAGAGAAAAATATTAAAGCACAACAAGGAAATTTAACAATTTAAACTGAAATCTAGGCTTAGGGGATAAGTTAACGTTTTTGTTTGATCTTTTTTTAACTGGAGAAAGTCATAAAAGCATTTTTACCACTGAAAACATTTAATGATAGTAGAACACATCCTGGAATTTTTATTAAGGCAATGCAAACACATAATGCACAGTTAATCCTGTTAATACACCAGGTAAAATACTATTTTATTAATACCAGTGAAGACATGTTAGTGCTATGTCTCTAGGGTTTCGTTCCTGGTTTATATAATTTGTGGCATCTCTGCAAAGTGGCTGCCACTGATGGCACTCTGTGGTCCAGAGCCTCAATGGCTCCAGATAACGCATGTTCTTTTTTACACGTCAGAAGAGATTATGGGCACCTTGCTTGAAATCAGGAGGTGAAACCACATCCTTCCCAGATTATACAAGAGTGTCACTAAAGCAAAGTCCTGCTTCAGCTCTGATTTGAAGGACTAAGCGAAAGTAAGACCTCAAGAGCCCTCCTCAAGCCTACTAAGGTAGCAGGTGTAGCAACTCAAGACGTTACTCCACCACTGGTAGAGATCACAGCACTGGACACTGAGTTGCCAGAAGAAAATCAAGTGAAATCCAAACCTTCACCGCACATTTCTGGTTAATATGTGCCTCAAGCTCCCCTCTGATGGTGTTGTGTATCACTGTTGGGGTGTGCCCTGCAAGGTGAAGGATGACACAGGCAGTTGCTGCCCCACCACTCCTCCCCTGTCCTCGACTAGGTGAGGTGGCAGCTGGGACCTGACTACTTGCACAAAACTCAGCTCACTTAATGCTCTGGAGGGTTGCTAAAGCTCATGATGAAGTTATTTTGGATTTACCAGTTCCCGTGCAACAGCTGAGCCCTGATAAGTGTTTATATCTTTTAACAAACCATGTTACCCTTTTTTGATTACATTTTAATTTATAGAAACTAGATTTGACCTAGAGTCTTCATGTGCTTTACAGGCCATCAGGTATTCTCATGCTTAAGTGCAGAGGAGGAGTTTTTATCCTGTCTGTTTCATTCCTGAAATCATTTAGCATTGTTCTGCTTTATCAAACAGCAGCTCCTTGTCTACAGATGATAGGTCCCATTCAAAGATATTTCAGCCCTTGCTTTGGTGCAGAGTTCTGGCAAGTTTGAGCAAAGGACAGCCATAAGTCACCAGGAAAGTGATGTTCCCCAAGAAACTGTTATCTTCTCTGTTTCATTTTTTTCTTTCCAGTCTTCCTTCTTCCTCCTGCAATCATCTTAGTGAAGACCCACCTTTTGTGAGACCCACTTGGCTGAAAAATGATGCAACCTGTCCCTTTCAGTGCTGACTGCAACTAGAGAACAAAGTGGAGTGGACAGGAACCACCTCATTTTCAATCAGCAACTTCTGGGCTTCCAGGTATGAGGAGGATAAGGAAAAAGATCTATTTTGGTTTGGAAACACTCTATTGTCTCTAGAATGAAATCAATTCAGAATTTGTTTCTTCAGAAATATTCTTAGAATATTTTTTTCCTCTCACTCTGAACAAAACCAAAATGTTAAAATGTTTTGCTAATGGGAAGTTCTGCATTTAGCCCATCTTGTTATCCAAATCTTTGACTGAAGCTGTGGTGGTGTCTGTAGCAATTACTTGTTAGCAAGGGAATGCACCCTGTTTAAAAGCATTATGGTTTAGTGCCCAGAGTAACTATACGCTCTTGCCATGAAATGAGAATGAATGATATAAAACTTTTAAATACTGTCTTCCAGCTAGTAACAAATAAAGCATTGTAAACTAAATTCACAAACACTCAGAAGTTCAACAGTTAACAGTTAATAAAAGTTAAATGCAATATATCACTTTTACAGAAAGACAGAAATGCCGTAGTCTCCAGTTTCTGTACTATAGAGGATAAAGTGTTTATCATTAATTCAGCAAGAATAAATGTCTGGGTTAGGATAAGAAATGAAATTCAATAGTTTCTGTTCAACTCTTTATTTTCGAGATGAAATTGGACACCATGAAAATAATATTTTTGGTTCTTATTGTGTAATTGTTTTCTCTGATTTTTAGGGCATTTGGGTAAAACATGAGAAGGGAACTTGGCCAAAACACAAAAGTGTATTGTGTGAGGATTTTCTATCCTTGCTTTGCTCTTCTCATCCATCTGTGGATGTTACCAATTAGAGTATTATGAAATATGTTGGTTTAGTATACCTTCTACTATTCTGAACATAACTTATCTAATATACAGTACTTGATTTATTGCATGTTACTGGGTTGATCAACATGTAGGTATCATAATGTAATGAAATGCAAAAATTCCTGAAACTTTCAATGCATTAATAAACTGGTATGAGATTAAACAGTTGGAAAGTTTCTTCATTGTTTTATTCCTCATCCAACATATAAGACAGACTTTTCAAGTCCATAGTAGTATGCATGTGCATGTGTCTTTCCTTATATGTGAATGATAATTAAATCAAAGCCTAATATTGCTACTTTCATCAGCTCATTTCTCCAGCAGGACAAATAGGAGAACAAGCAGAAAATTATATACAGTTTTCTACTTCGCACTTATTAGCATACTAATGATGTGAAGCTGTCGGAGCTACCAGCATCTCAACTTGCTAACAATTTCTTGTACCTGAGCTTGGACAAAAGGGATAAGTAGACAAGCTGAAACTCCAGTTTCCAAGGAGACGACATTAGAAACATGTAAGAAATATTTAAGTAGCTACAACCTGTCTACAAGAACTGGAAATGGTTTTTTTTTCCTTTCACAGTGACATGTATAAATTGTGCTGAAAGGGAATCAATGTCCTGCAGACTCTATTCTGAAAATGAGGTCTTGTGACTTAATGTGGCTTGTGAGCTACACAGCTTGCATGGAGGAATGACAAGTTCCCTGGATTCTAATGTTATGTTTCTGACGGTTATCACAGGCACTGAGCAGAAGTATGTTCTGTGCATATTTATCTATCTGACTAGCTCTCTGACTAGCTATCTATGTATTAATTTTACTGGTTTTGTTTATGGCCACAAGAAAGCATGTCTTCTTCACTTACGTTAACCTATACAAGGCATTCTGTCCTAAGTTGTACTGTGCATGAAAATAGAACCAAATTGTAGAGGAATGCTGGAAAACCACTGATAATGCTTGAGGAGAACAGCAGGTCCCTTAGGATTCTCTTTCCTCAACTCAAGATGTTGCTTAGAAGGAGTTTTTTCAGAGTACTCGATCCTAGATCCTGCTTTTCCATTCCCATGTTGTTATCATCTGTTCAGTACTAGCCTGCTTTATGACTGGTATTGCAAAATACATAGTCTGTAATGCATACTTTCTGAACTGCCTTCCACACAAATGTTTTTTTCAATTTTTGCCATGCTCAAGAGAGACATAAAGAGGGTCAAAGCAAGTTTCTTTCAAATTATTCAGTGAATGTAAAAAAAGTTCTGAGGGACTGATTTGCTTAAGTCACTTTTAAGCATCTGCATCAGTGAGTTATGCACCTTTGTGGATTAGGTCCTTGTTCTCACAGAGTTTAGTTCATATAAGCAGTTCTACTGTAGTCACTTTCCTAATATTTAAATATTTCAAGAAGTAAATAGATAAAATCTGTCTCCTCTAGCATCTTCTAGAGATTATTTTGATTTTTGATCTTGGATACAGAAAACAAATAGAAAGCTCTGACAGTAGCCAAAAAAAACCAACCAAAAAAAAAACCCCAAAAACAGAAAGAGAGATGAATAGAAAATGTCTTAAATCAAAGAAAATCTTAGTGCAGAAACAAGAAAAAAGACTGTATACCCTTGAAAACTGATCATTTCACAGAGCAAAACTCCCAAAGCAAACATCCACTTCTTAATTACTGCCCCTATATGAGAGGAAGTACCTCCTTTTTCAGCAGATATTTTATTTGAAAGATTCATTACATCAATTGAAGCCAATTTAATTTTAAAACCTTCAGAACATAAGGACAGATGGGGTGGCATTCAAAGAACATTGCAATTAATACGTGTAAGAGAGTCAATTTTAGTGAAGGGTAAGATTAAATAGGTCTACAATAGGTACTTGGTTTGACATGTTTGTTTTCTCAGAGTTGACTTGAAATGGAAGACTAGTTCTACAAAGAAAGCAAACAAGAAAAAGAAGACCTTAAAATGGGAGTTGCTGGAGCTCAGCTACTCATGAATGAGAGCTTTAACTGTAAAATCCTAGCTACAACATCTGTGATTTCTCACCAGTGAATAGTCTTAACTTTTCCTTAAACATCTCTTTGTACTATGCAGGGATCATAAATAAAGTTTTATCAGGGCTTATAATGAGGAAATGTTGCATGATGTCTTATTCAGCTAGCATAAATATTTTTGTCCTTTTAAAACATAATAAATCAATATGGAAAACAGTATCCTAATCACACGGTCACTGATGATGGGATTCAGTTTGCAAATGAGTCATCTAAACTTAGGTGTCTATCTTTAAATGCCCACATATGCAGTAGGTATTCTTCCCTGTGGTCAATGTAGATCAAAGACTTAACTTAGCTGCTCATCTGAAGGATTTTTACCCTGATTTGAGAGGCCTTTCCCTTCAGCTGCTGCTCCAGAAGTGCAGATGTCTCTCAGAGGTTGTATTCTAACTGCTAATGGCATAGAAATGTCTCATATACACTTTAAGTAACTTTACACCATGAAGGCACAGAGTCTAAGACAGACAGCTGGGATAGTATTCAGTGGTTCAGGCATAGGTAACATTTGAAATGCTCTAAAATATATTATATGTTTGTAAAGGGGTGATATTTGTGATACATGACACAAGACCTATAGAAAAACAATTACTTTCTGGACCAGCTGTGAGAGGCCAAACTGGACAGTGTAAGTTACCCAAAACTGTATCTAAACAGCTGAATCCTTCAGACAGGTGAATGCCTCTCTGCACTCCCCCAATTGCTTTGCTTATACCTCATTTGACTGTGGTGAGAACTTAGACAACAACTTAAATATTGCTACCTAAGTTTAGGTGTTTTGATTTGAAATTGAATCCCTCTTTCAGTGCTGAATCTCACTTTAAGACATTTAGCAAGAGTTAAGCATAAACCTAAAAATCGTCTGTTGCTTAGATACTAATGGTCATTCTTTAGCTTGTATGACTTCGGTACTGAGCAAAATTATTTATCTCTATGTATCTATTTCTTTTTAAAGACTTTTAAAGAATTTAAAGAAAGAAAGAAAAGGTTTCTGAAATCCTAAAATAAACATAACTGATTAGGACTCCAGAATAACAATTCCAAAACACTAAGAAACTTGGGCTTGTCAAAAACTTATATGAAAGCAACAATAACGACAACAATACTATAAAAGGATGTACCAAAGGTTAAGGAAATGGCAAATGCTGGTAAGTTACAATTAAAGGCATGTATAAGACTGATAAAGGAAGCCAAGAGACAACAATTACCAGTAATGAACAAAGTTAAGGCTCCAAGTAACTTGAAACATAAATATTGCAGCCAGGAAGATGGCTATATCTAAATCCTGATGAAAAAAAATTGCTAAAGGTAACTAAACTGAGTATAACAATTTGACAGTTAGTTCTTTATATTTAGAAGAATGTAGGAAGAAACATTCAGTGCATTTGATGACAGAATTTATCAGTTTTTACAAAGGAGGATGTGAGGGAAAGTATGTTGAAAATAATATTATCAAACCACTGAGCCCAAAGCACTTCCAAATCAGAGCAATAAATAAACTGGTTGCATTAACCACACCAAGAATGGTGTCAATATATGGCAAACCTTGGAAAAATACAAAAGGACTGGAAGACTAGAATGGAAACAATTACACATAAAAGAAGTCTTCTGGTAGTGATGAAATAAATATTCTTGAGCTCTATAAATAAAGAAGTAGAAAATAAAACTCTACTGAACAGGTTAGTGGAATTTTGGTCATGCCTGATAAAATACTTTTCTTCCTCTTCATAAAATTACATGTTTGAATAATAAAGATGAACATGCTGGCATTGCACTTGGATTTCTCCAAGACATTTGTCATAAGGACATGCAGCATACATTATCAAGTAGACTATGGTTTAGTTGGGGAATAAAAGGATGATTTAGGTGTTTTCTAGTCAAGATTGCGTATTTCAAAGGCTGATTTTTTTATAAAGATGAAGGCAAAATATTATTATAAAGTGATCAAAATTGCCTTACTAAAGGGTCTCAATTCACTAATATCTCTTTTCATTAAAAGCAGGAGGGGTAATAGTTCAGAGCTTCAATTGTAAAGATAGTATCAGCAGGAGGGAAATTCAGTCTTTGAAAATAAAGATCTGAGGAAAATTTTATAGCAACATTTATGACTAGCAGAAGATAAATCCTTTAATGTCAAAAATATTTCTATGATCTTTTGGTATAGAAGAGGGTAGAAGAATAAGCAGATCTTTAGCTCATTAGCAAAATATACCTTATATGCCTACTTTATACACAGATACAGTAGAACAAATTTCAAGGAATTCTAACAAATTATCTAGGAGGTAGAACTTTTATTTTTTTTAAATCATATTCATATACAAGCTTGTAGATTACTTGTTCTCTGTGCTTTGAAAGGCACTTAAACATGGAAGAAACACAGATTACTGAAAGACTTTTCTGTCTTGTTTAAAAATGCATAAAATGAAAAAGAATAAATCACTAGAGATTGAAGTAAAATAAGTGCAGTTCTAATAATAGATGCAGTTTCCTGACAGTGAAAACAACTGCCATAGAATCACAGAATCATAGAGTAGTTTGACTTGGAAGAGACCTTTAAAGGCCACCTAGACCACCTTCTGTGCACTGAGCAGGGACAAGTACACCTCTCTGCTTAGATCCCTGCCCAACGTAACTTTGAACGTTTCCAGAGTTGTGTCATCAACCATCACTCTAGGCAATCTGTTCCAGTGTTTCACCACCCTCATTGTGAAAAAATGTCTTCCATATATCTTGACTAAATCTACCTTCTTTTACTTTAAAGCTATTACCCCTTGTCCTACCACAACAGACCCTGCTAAAAAGTTTGTCCCTTTCTTTCTTATAAGCTCCCTTTAAGTACTGAAATGCTTCAATAAGGTCTCCCTGGAGCATTCTTTTCACCAGTCTGAATAACTGAACTCTCTCAGCCTCTGTTCATAGGGTAGATGTTCCAGGCCTTTGATCATTCTTGTGACCCTCTGGACCGGCTCCACATCTTTCCTGTGCTGAGTGCTTCTGAACTGGACACAGTACTACAGGTGGGATCTCACCAGAGTAGAGTAGAGAGGGAGAATCTCCTCCCTCCACCTGCTGGCCTTAGTTCTTTTTATACAGACCAGGATACAACTGGCTTTCCAGGCTGTGAGCTCACATTATCACTCTTGTCCAACTTTTCATCCATAAGTACCCCAAAGTCCTTCTCTTCAGGAATGCTTTCAGTTCCTTCATCCCCCAGCCTGTTTGGATACTATGGGTTGCCCAAACCCAGGTGCCGGACCTTGAAATTGACTTTGTTGAACCTCATAATATTCACACAGGCCCACTTCTCCAGCTTGCCCAGGTCCCTCTAGATGGCATCCTGTCCCTCAGGCATACCGACCACACAACTGAGTTTGGAGTGATCTGCAAACGTGCTGAAAGTGCACTCAATATTACCATGTCATTTATGTAGATGCTAAGCAGTACTGGTTCCAATACAGATCCATGAGCCACACCAGTTATCACCAGTCTCCATCAGGACAGTGAGATGTTGACCATTACTGACCACTACCCTCTGGATGCAAACATCCAACCAATTCCTTATCCACTTAACAGTCCATCAAAAACACGTCTCTCCAATTCAGAGAGAAAGACTGGGGGGGCCTGGAGAAGGGAGGGTATATGTCAATGGCCTAAAAGAAGTCCAGATAGATGACATCAGAATCTCTTCTGTTGTCCATGGATGTAGTCAGTCCTTCAAAGAAGGAGTCATCACAGGTTATTCAGGCAGATCTTGCCCTTGGTGAAACCATAGCAGCTATCTCAAATCACTTTCCTTTACGTCATTCACCTTAGCATAGCTTGTAGGAAGACCTGTTCCATGATATTCCCTGGCACAGAGGTGAGGCTGACAGGCCAGTAGTTCCTGGGGTCCTCCTTACTACCCTTTTTAAACATGGATGTGATGCTTTCCCTTTTCCAGTTACTAGGGACTTCACCTGACTGCCATGAGTTACCAAATATCATAGAAAGTGACTTGGCAACTACATCAACCATTCCACTCAGGACTCTGAGATTCATTGCATCAGATTCCATCTTATCAGGTTCCATAGACTTATTTATGTTCTTATTCCTCAGGTGATCATGAAGGTGATCTCTTGTACCAGGAGAGACTTTGGTCCCCCAGTCTCCATCTTGCAGTCTGTCCACTTGAGGTTTGCGGGAAGAGAGCTTGTCGGTGAAGGCAGAGGTTGAGGCAAAAAAAGTTGCTGAGTACCTAAGCTTTTTCCTCGTCTGCTGTTATCACTTTGCCAGTTGTGTTCATTGAGAGGTATACTTTCTTTGACCTTCTTTCTGTGGCTGACCTTCTTATTACTCATTGCTTCCCTTTGCAAGTTCAGCTCAAGTCACAGCTTACCCTTCCTGACCCCATCTCTACATCACCGGGCAGTATCTCTATACTCTTCCTAGATTACCTGTGTTTGCTTCCACTGTCTCTACATTTCCTTCTTGCCTTTTACTTTAAACAGCAGGTCTCAACTCAGCTATACCAGTTCTTCCTGTGGTATGGTGATAGGGAAAGATTTATCCACCTTAAAGTGATTTCCTTTAAAGTGAAATTTGTTATAGGTAAACAATAATCTGCTTTAACACAGTTTTGCAAAGGATTATAAGCGCTTCTGTGTGCGTGGTTTAAATTGGATAAACATGGAGATGGCAGCAAACCTCAAATTTGTGAGTTTTAGAATCTTTCTGTTTGTTTCTTTCCTCTTTGGGTCATAGGAAGAGGAAAACTCCCTGTATTCTCCATACACTAATGGTTATTGAATTTCCTGATTAGGGCATTACTGTAAGTGAATCTCAACTTTCAGGACCTCAACTAATCAGTTTTAATAATTAATTTGCATTGTTCTCCTGGTGCACAGCTGAATTTACATGGTACTATTCCTTTTTTACCATTCTGTTGAACATAAAAAATAGTTTGGCCGTAGTTGGTGATGAACGTGGAACTGTGATGTTGTGTATGTGTCCTGTCCATGTACTCAAGGATTTAAGAGGTGTCACATTCAGGATTGTAGGCTGACTTTTTTTCCCTACCCATTCAGCTATTGAACAGGACATAGTTTATATCTCACGATTATCAAGGCAGTTATTTGTCATTGCAGAAATTAAGAAAGTGACATCTTAGTCACTCGTGTTCCCTGTCAAACCACAGTTAGGTTACCTGAGGACTGATACAATTTGTTCTTAAGTACATTTGCTTCTCCATAAGGGGATCTTTTTGAAATTTCATATCCTGTGAAAAATCAGAACAAATCATCTAATCAATGTTTGTGTCCTTCACTTTTGTCAACCTCCTCCCCAAAAAGAGATAGAGCTGTAAAAAGTGACATATCTGATATAAGAATTATTTATGTGTAGGATACTTAATTATTTGTTTGCTTTACGACAGTGCTTGAATGGCTGCAGCAGACACTTTGCAATATTACTGTTCATAGGTTTTCCTATATGTAGAAAAGATGTGCAGTACCAAAACACTTTTCATTCTTTCTGATAAGAAAGGTGTAATAAGATCCAGGGATTGGTACTTAAAGAAGAGTGTAATTTTCACTCTTGAAATTAAGATGGAGTTCCTAGCAGTGAGGTTTGTTGAACTAACTTACCAAGAGAGGTAGTAGGCTCATCAAAAATTTGCTATTTTCTGACAATGAAATTAGATGTGTTCCTAAATGACACCGTATTTAATATGGTCTTCTGGAGAGAGTTTGTGGCCAAGGGCTGTTGCCTCTGTCCCTGGTGCCTGTGAGGTTTTTGCATTCCTTTTTCTCCTTCAAAGACATGTGAAGAAACGGGGAGAGTGGAACAACTGACAGCATTGTCTACTCTTCCTCGTCTCTGTGAAGAGATGAGTACATTGCAAACACATTTATGACTGGTTACTGGTATGAACTTAAGATCCCACTGTGCCAGGTATCATTCAGATAGATGGTAGGACCTTCTCCTACAGAGCCTGGAATTTAAATGGACAAGCAAACCCTTGGGAAGAGAGTTACAGTGAAGGGCTGAAAGTGCAATTTAAAAACCACCAATTATTGTTTGCAAGATTTGATATTTCGCTTAGAAATGCTGTAGAGAGGGATTTGCTAAGGTAGGGAAACATAAGACCAGGCTTGATCACATAAATAAAAAAGAGGAAGAAAATTTAAAGAGGGAGTTAGACCAAACAAGTATGGGAGACTTTTCTGAGTGAATGGTGCATAAGGTGGGGTGAGGACCGACTTGCAACATCCAATGTCTCCAGCTTGATTTGCTTAAACTTCCATATACCTGCATTAAATATGTTCCCTTCTGAGTTCATACAGGCAGTACTGATAGGACCTTGAACTCCTGAAGTGGGTAAAACTCCCTGGTGGGAGGAAGGGTGGTATTATCCTCATCAGCTCAATACTTGCTTGCTCTGGCCAAAAGATAGGCTTGAAGAGGTTTTGTTAATAGTTGTCCCTAGTCTCTGAATTGGAAAAATTGCTAAGTTCTGCAGACATATTGCTTGCTACAGCTAGTGACTTGGCTTATTCAGTCTCATGAACTGTGCTCATTGCTTCTTAGCTTTGTTTGTAGCAGATTCTTTGGAAACTGTGTTGCCATGGAAATGTGATTTGCTAGTTTCTTCCAAGAGTGTGTACTCAGGGAGAGCTAGTGAGCTGCAACTTACTTTCTAACTAACAAATAGGCTTCCAAACAGTATAGATGAAGCTACAAAATAGTCTCTAATTATTTGTATGAAATCAGCATGATTGAAGTAAGTGACTGAAGTCATGATGATCAGTTTCTAGACCATGACTGGACTTCTCTATGTCATTTGGACATCAGGCTGGAATTGGAAGTCCTTGTTCCCTTTTGAAGATAATTATGTAGCTACAGGAAAAACACAGGCTCATTGTTGAGAGTCTGGGTCTTTTTTCACCACTGCAGCAAACAAGTTATTGTAAGGAATCTTGTGTGTGTACGCAGCCAGGGATATTCAAGCATGAACTAAATGACAAATACCAATGAGGTTTTCTTTCAGTTCTCACGAAGAAGCATCCTTTCAGGTTAGTGACAAAGCAAAAGGTTTTATCCTGTTAGTGTTTTGAACATCAGACCTCTGTTCATAAATTATGCTGGAGTATTTTAATGTGGGGCCTGTAGGAGTCTTTCAGAACTAATCAGCCTTCTTCCATTTACCCAGTCAACAAAATCAACTATGATGCTAAGGAAAAACCATAGAATGGGATCTACAAAGTCTTTGCAAACTCTTCGAGAAACTCCTTAGTCTCTTACTCATAACACAACTGTTCCTGTTGCAGGACAGTTATTTTAATCTATTCTACTAACTGCTTAGTAGCAGTTGTGAAATTTATTTTGTGGAATGCAGTATAGTTACCAGGGCTGCTGGTGCCTGTAGACAGCTGAGTTTGTGTTTGGAGCTTCTTTCATAGTAACAATCTCAACAAAAAAAATGAGAGTAATTAAAAGGGGTTTCAGGGCCCTGGGAAATACTGTGAAAGGTTCAGGGACACAAGGTGTTTTCTCCCATCATTCCTACTCTTGGCAATGACAAGAGAAAGATTAAGACATGCTGGGAAATAAATAACTGGTTTCAAACCTGGTGTGAGGAGAAAAGCTTCTGGTTCTTTGATCATGGGTTGACAGGCAAATCACCAGGTTTGCTGTCCAAGAATGGACTGCATCTGTCCCCTAGGGGCAAAAGGGTACTCACCAAGAAGACAGCAGGGCTCATTAATGGAGCTTTAAACTAGATATGAAGGAGGAGGAGGGACATAATCAGGCTTGATCAGAAGAAATCTGGGAATGGCATTCCAGTTTCTAAGAGATGGAGGGCTGTCAAAGACCTTTGGTCTGCCACCTCACAGGAAGTGAGGAATAACACTTTAGATGGCTCCACAGAAGGGTTAGATAATTAAGTGAATAGTTGCTTAGGAAGTAAGACTGTTCCCCTTAGGAGCATAGTAGGATAAACAGCCCAGATGAAGTCATTTTGAGTGCCATCTCACAGCACATTCAGGACAACTGGCCCACTCAGCATGGGTTTATGGAAGGCAGATCCTGTCAAACTAACCTGATTGCCTTCTATGACAAGGTGATCCACTTGGATGAGGGAAAGGTTGTGGATGTGGTGTGCCTGGACTTTAGTAAAGCCTTTCTCTCACAGTATCCTAATTGAGAAACTGGCTACCACTGGCCTGGACAGGCATACTCTCTACTGGGTTAAAAACTGGCTGGACGGCCAGGCTCAAAGAGTGGTGGTAAATAGAGTTAAATCCAGCTGGAGGCCGGTCACAAGTGGTGCTCCCCAGGGCTCAGTGCTGGATCCAGTCCTGTTCAATGTCTTTATCAATGACGTAGATGAGAAGATGGAATGTATCCTTAACAAGTTTGCTGACAACACTAAACTGGTAGGAAGTGCTGATCTGTTGAAGGGTAGGGAGGCTCTACAAAGGGATCTGAAGAGGTGGGATTGATGGGCTGAGGGCAGTAGGATGAGGATGAATAAGACAGTGCAGAGTCCTGCACCTGGAACACAAATACCCCTTGCAGCGCTACAGGCTTGGGGATGAGTGTCTTGAAAGCTGCCCTGGCAGAGAAAGACCAGGGGGTGTTGGTCGACAGCCAACTGAACATGAGTCAGCAGTGTGCCCAAATGGCCAAGGAGGCCAATAGCATCTTGGCTTGTATCAGAAACAGCGTGGCCAGAAGGACCAGGGAAGTGACTTTCCCCCTGTACTCTGCACTGGTGAGACTGCAACTCGAATACCGTATTCAGTTTTGGGCCCCTCCCTACAACAAGGACATTGAAGTCCTGGAGTGTGTCCAGAAAAGAGCAACAAAACTTGTGAAGGGACTGGAAAAGAAGTCTTAATGAAGATTGGTCGAGGGAACTGGGGTTGTTTAGCCTGGAGAAAAGGAGGCTGAGGAGAGACCTTATTACTCTCTACATCTATCTAGAAGCAGGCTGCAGAGAGGAATGATGCCAAGCTGCATCAGGGTACGTTTAGACCGGACATTAGGAAAAATTTCTTCACAGAAAGGGTTCTCAGGCACTGGAAGAGGCTGCCCAGGGAGATGATTAAGTCACCATCCCCAAAGGGGTTTAAAAGGTGGGCAGATGATGTGCTTGGGGATGTGATTTAGTAGTAGACGGGTACGGTTGAAGTCAATGGTATCTAAAGTCTTTTTCAACTTAATGATTCTATGGTTCTATTATTCATCAGCTTTTGGTTCCTCAAAGATCTCTTATTTTAAAGTGTTGACCTTCCTATTTCCAAGAATTCACCTTTTTTTATTTTTTAGTTTTTGAGGTTTTTTTTCTGTGATGGGAGGGGAGCATCACTGTATACATCCTTACTGGGAATTTCTCACACACCTTCTGAAAAGGTGAATTTAATACTTTTGTCTCCCTCATAGCATTTAGGAGTTATTCTTGGAAGCCATAAAATGCAGCATGATGCACAGCCATATAAAATAAAAATAAAAAATCCATGTTTTTCATAGGGATTTGTATTTTGCACATTTTGTCTCTTTTCTTAAATTGATTTTGACTTCTATTACAAAACTCAATGATTATATGTCATGATTCATGCAGGCATGTGAATACTGTATAATAAAGCTCTTTAAAGATGTAAATCCATTTTCTTCAGTTTGCAGTACTTAATTGCTATTTTTCTTTTTAACACAAGGAACATATATTTTTCAAATGCCTTCATTAATGTTATTGTCATTATCTTACATACATCTCCAGCTTAAGACTACAGAGTGTTATCCAGCTCCTGGGTGACTAACCTATGAATTTAGGAAACTAAGTCTCATGCACATGGAAATTGTCAGGTCATATCCTGTGTCCTGTAGACTGTAGATCTCAAAATCTAGTTTTACTTGGAAAAGTAACAGTAAAAATTAGACTGTGAATCTCTATGTTTGTTGTTGGTTTTTTTTTCCTTCCACCAGTAAGCTCTGCATAATATTCCTGGAGTTCTTCACATTCCTGGTCAGTGCTGCATGTGCCGTATGGCCACTACACTCACAGTGACAGAGGGAGCAGTCTCTGTTGTGTGAGGTATGTGCATCAACATACACTCTTCCTAGTCTTTCCCATCTTGACAGATGGGTCAGATACCAAAACTGTATCTGAACTGGGAGATGTAAATGAGCAGTTAATGTGACTGTAGGCATTGAGCCTACAATAAGACACACTGGCAAGCATAAGAATAAAAATAAAACAATGGTGGGAATTTGGTAGTGATTTTTTTCCTCTGTCTTCTGTAAGAGAAAAGTGACATCTTGAATGTGCCATTCATAAAAGACAGAAAGTGGACTAGAAGTACCTTTTACTTAGAAAGAATTTTATAGTCTATACATAAAGCCAAGGCCAAAACAGAGTTAGAAAACTGTTTTTCTCAGCTACAGATCATACAGACTGGAAAATCTCTGTGATAAAGTAACATGTTAACTGGAACTCTCCTTGGACAGTTTTAAAGAACAGATCAGTTTTTGGGCAAAGTGGTGCTGTGTAACTATCCCCAGGCCTCTGAGTGAAAAAGAGACACCATGCCATCACAATTATACATTTTATTTGTTAATATGTTTGCAAAATCTACATATATGGCGAATTTTTATTTCCATTAAGATATTGTGGATCTGCAAGCACAGAGAAGTCAGCATAGCAGATGTCAATAAACAAAGTAGTTTTTCATCCCAACAGTTTTTCATTGCCAGATGGTTCAAGGACTGTGCATAGTAGGTTCAGTAAGAAATAGCAGTGCAAGGGGTAGATTTAGTTCCTGCTGTGTGTCACAAAGAAGCAACAGAAACTCGAGGAAAGGACCTGGGCTAGTAAAACCAAGGTCGCATAACCTTAGTCATGAACATAACTTTAAAAAGAAACAAACACTTAAAATCACCCCACAAAACTCTTAAAAATGAATAAAACTTTTGCCCAAAGCCTTCACTAGGCACAGGCTTTAATTATAAGCCAGAAAGTTTCTTCTGACTGTAGATTTCTCCTGATCTTCTGAAAACTAGACTTGTGAAAGAACTGTATTTTTATGAAGGAAATGTCTGGGTTTTGCTTCTGAAAGAAACAGCCTGCAAGACATCCTCCTTGAAGTCATCCCAATTACTCAGATCCAAAGCTCCAATTGTTTGACTGAAACCTTGCACTAGTTCTATGTCAAAATCAGAGCAACTATAAAGATTCAGAGCTTCAGAAATGTCAGTGAACTTGCCTACTTTACCCTGCCAGAGAACCTGGTCTGCTCAGCCAAACATAGGCAGTGCCTTCAGAGATGGTAAAAATTAATTCAGAATGTAGACCAATGTTGCTTATTCAATTTTATCTGATTTTTTCCACCTGTTTCTGAGGCCAGAACATTATCAAGTTTCATAACTTCTCTTCTCAAGGGAAAAGATGAACTTTCACTCAAAGACAAAAGTTCAAAATACTTTGATACTTTTTTTTTTCACTCAAAGTGTAAAAGTTCTAATAGAAAATACTTTAAGGTGACAGATATATATTCCCAAGTGGAGTAGTGGATGTCACATTATTCTATAACAGAACAGAGGTAATTCTTACACTGGTCCCAACTTTCCTATTCCTGAGGCTGCCAGCTTGTGCTACTATATTACTTATAAACCATATGAAATAAAAAGGATGTAAAAGAGCAGACTGTGTTGACTCAAAATGATTCAGAGGGTGAGAAAATTCCTCAGTCAGCTGCAGGGTCCAAAGGCCATCAGGAAGGATGCAAGAGGGATATGAAAGATGACTTGCTTTCTAGGGCTTCCCTGGCATACAAAAAGTAGATTACAGCTGACATTTCTACACTTTTCTCCAAGTCCATTTGCAATAAATATTTAAAAGTAAGGAAAAAGGAAATCAAAAAAACAAGCCCTGAAGGAAAGAGATGGATTCATAATTCATCATAGGACTATATCTTGCATATACAAGTTGTGTATCCTGAATGTGAATTGACAGTAATAACTTGCCAAATATAATGCACAGTTGTACTAGGCTGATTCTGAAAAGCACTTTGTGCCAAGTTTAGAAGAAAAGCTTTTTTTTATTTTAATCGTTAGTAAAAATTGCTTTGTTCATTTTTCTCCTTATTTTCTTCCTGAGTTCACATCTTTTCTTTTTTTTCCTTTCTCTTGACAAAGACATCAGAATGTTCTTAAACTAGTCTGAGTAACCTGTTCTATGGAATTATTTTTTTAAAAATAGCTCACTGTTAAGTGAAGCGATTGTAGAACATAAGATTGAAACAACGCTTCTTCAAACAGTTATTTTACAAGACAGCCTGTCTTCCACTTTCTGGAGCATTTATTTCTTTCTAGATGTCTGGAAAGAGGATTTTTGTTTTCTTACTGAAGGGATTGTGCTTTGCACCATGACAATGAATTACTCTCAGATACCACCTTTCAAATTAGGAATAATTTCTGTGACTATACAAATTTTGTGTGACTTTTTCCTTAAGTAAGTAGATAATCTAATGTAATCTGTCAGGTAATCTAAACCATCAAAATAAATAAGTGCAAAAAGACTTTGAGATAGTCTTTGGAGCCATGTACAGTGATGATAATGCATTCAGACTGGACAACACCATTTCAGATGAGACAGATAAAAGGTTTTATATCAGTGATCAGTGTAGAAAAAACTGGGGAGATCCCCATGCTAGAATATTTTGGGAGTTAAGAGGTGGGGATTAATGAAGGATCAACCTGAAACTGAAGTAACAGTACCACTAGGAGTTGTTAATAATAAGCAGGAGAAGAAAAAAACAACTAATGTCCAGCATTGCATGGTATTCACCCACAAGTCCCAATAATACTCAAGCACAAAATAGTACATCTTTAGATGCATCATGTAACTCATTCAACTTCTAGCATCTGCAGTCTTGAGAATAGCAAATATGGGGACAGTCCTTAAAAAGAGTAATTTCAGGGAGACCTACTGAAGTACAGACCTGTAAACCTGTAGTTAGTTAATAAAGAATATGTTGACACTGAAGTATCTGAGACTTGAATAAATGGAAGGTACTTGAGAAGAATCAATATGATTTTCACAAAGGGAAGTCCTGTCTTACAAACCTCTTTGAGTTTGAAATACTAATGATTTGAAATACTCGTGCATAAGAATAATATTGTTGGCATACTCTGCTTGGAGTTTCCAAAGGCTTTCCGCAAGGTCTCATGCAAAATGCTTGTTGAGTAACTAAACAACAGAAAAGACAGGTCTTAGCATGGATAAATGAGTGGTTAAAAGACAGGAAAGAAGGTAGAAACATATCATTAAATCTCTCAAACAGAGAAGTTGCCAGTGGTATTCCACAGAAACTGGGACTTGTAGTGTTCAACATAGTCATAAGTGACCTGGAAAATATAGTGGGCAGCAAGGTGACCATATTTACACACAATAAAAAATTTCAAAGGTCTGAATAACAGAGCAAGAAATAAAATAAAATAAAATAATGTTAGTTCTTTCGGGATAAATGCAAAGTAATATATGTGGAATAAAACATAGCTTCACATGTAAAATTATAGGGCTTGTGTTGCTTGTTGCCATTGGAGTAAGTCTCTGTATTTGTGACAGATGAAAATATCAGCTCAGTTCTTGTTAGGAATGGAAAAAAAATCATATATTTAAAGTTTATGGAAAAAAATAAAGAAATAAAAAAGAGCATCATAATGCCACTGTATAAAATCACAGATCATGCACACTCCAGTTAATGTGCATTATTATGATGTCCTAAAAAATGATGCAGAAAAGCTGGCAATGTTTAAAAAAATATTATGATAAGGAATTAATTCCTTAGAAGAACTAGGACAATACTTCGGAAGAAGTAAGACAACAATTCTTTCCATAAAGCGACTTACGATAGAAAGAGACAGCGAACAAGGGAAGATATGGGGAGAAGAGAGAAGGAAAAGGGTTTCATAGCTACCACCACGGGTCCACAGATGTCCAGTGTCTCTGGGAGTCCCAATCCAGAAGGCATTCCATTGTTTCAGTCTTTGCTGGAGGTGATCCCATAGTGGAAGTGGTCTTCTGTCTTGGTCTTCCGTTGCCCCCCTCTCTTTCAGCTGCTCCAGAGCTTTCTGTTATGCTAGTCAATACACTTGTGACCCACCTCTGCCTGTGGAGATGTGCCAATCTCCACCTAGTAGGCCACACATGCCAAGAGAGGAGTGTCTGCAGGTCTCCCCTTGCACATGTACTCCTTCTGGTGGAGGTGGTCTACCTGGGGTCACCTGATGAAGGTCTGTAGTCATCATCACCTTGCACACATGCTCTGTTGGCTATGGGTCTGTGGTAAGTCCTGTCATTAATCTTCCTGTCTTTCCTCCTTGCTTCATGGATCTTTCACAATGGTAGGGAGCAAGGAGGCTTGAAGACAGGTACAAAACATTTTTGAGATAAGGAGGCAGGTGCAGGTAGTTAGGTACAAAGCATTCGTTCTGGAGCAGCTCTGCCTGTTTTCTGAGGCCTGCGTTTCTGATTTATATAGGTAAGTTCTGAGGCTAAAAATGAGAAAATGTTGAGACAGAAATTGATCCTTTGACCAACTCTTACACTAGCAAATGCTACTAAATATACATACTGCATTAGACTGAAAATTCTGTAACACCATAATATGCAGAATCTAGGAAAGAATTAAGGAGAAGGTATCAAAGATGTTCTCAACCTGGCATCCACTTGCTGGCACCATAGGAAACAAAATACTGACATTTGATCTGAACTGCACGATTGCACATGTTCATATATGTCACTAATATGGAGATAATTTAGATGGGGGCAAGGTTAGACAGCTTGCAGCTATCAGCAGAACTGCACCTCAGATTTTTGTCTCTCAAGTCAAGAGAATACATTGACATGCTTTGGATAATGGTTTGTGTATCAGACTATAACAAGATCTGGCTGGAAATATTGGATAGTTTTGGAAGCCCTCCTTCTTATGTAGTTTCATGTTTCCACTTTGTGAATATGTTCAACTACGACAGGCTGACCTCATCTTAGCTATCTGTAGCAATCTGGAAGTGTTAATTTGAACTGTCACCCAGAGTCTCAGCGTGAGAAACAGGCACCCCAGAGTGTGAGTCACTCCATCTTAAACTAAGTATTGAAAAACACATAGGAAAGGGAATTTCTTGTTAAGTTAGGAAAAAAAATCCCACCAGAAAACAACAAATGCCCTAAACAAACTACTTTTGTATACTCCTCTAGCTAATGGTAATTCTGATTAAAGTCAGGTAATTAGCATAGATCATGTGAAGGAAACAACAAAATCAAAAGATTACCTGGCTTCTAAGAATTTGGTCACCTGGCTTGAAAAGTGCTCTTTGTCTCTGTGCATGTATATCAGGCAACTAAATACAATAACAGCCACAGGAAAGATGATTTTGATGTATTTAGCTAACAATAGCTAGCCAATAGTGAAGTCCTATTGTGTTGTTTTCTACAAATGTTTACAATTTGACAAAGATCTTAAAAATCTAAACTTGATTTTCAATACATTTGAAAAATGCGATTTAGGTAAATGAACAATGTATTTCTTCACACGTTTAAGTCCCAGTAAATCTGAACCAAATAAGCAAACAAAGTGTGGCTTTGACCTGTGGCTTAAGAAGACTTTGGGGTGTAAACTCAGTGATCCCTGTAATTTTATTGCTCACAAATAATATCATTTATAGTGAACTGTATTTATACTAAACATCAATGTCACTGTAGTTAAATATTTGTAATCTCTTCCTTTACACAATGAGCACTCCTTTTGAAGGATTACTATCCATTTTTGAATTTTTATCTCAGTTTATACCCAACGATTTAGCAGAGAAGACAGATGCTCTCAAACGCTGCTTGCGTTTTCATTTATTTGTAAGCCTTAAGTGTAGTATCAATTTAAGAGCATATGATTACCTTGGATACATTACATCAGCAGGGAAAGTGAACAGATACTTACAGTGAAGCATAGATTATTGCTCTTTTTTAAAGCCTTTTTAGGGAAACTTCTCTGCACTTATATTTTGAGATTATTAGCTTTTCACCAAATTAAATAAATGTTTCACCATTGCTTGTAAAAGTTTCAGTACAGCTGTTACTAAAACTCTAGCATTGGTAGCACTGTAGTTCTCAATGGTCAGGTTTGTAGATTTATTCAAATAATAGCTAGAATGTGACAATAGCCTCAACAGTAGCTATTAGTAGCAATAATATTATTTTACTGCTGCTATATGATCTAAGAGGCTGAATGGGATTTTAAAAATTATTTTTACGCAAGTCACAATGATCTTCTTACCTCTGCAGTTAGATTTCTCTGCGTTAATTTATTCTTTAATTTCTTTTTCAAACATCTGTTACTTCTGTTGTTTATGACATGTCAGACTGAATCACCTTCAAATTCACGAAGGTAAAATGGTGTTCACTCTGCAAAGGGATCTAAACAGGCTGGACCTCTGGGCTGAGTCTAACGGCATGAGGTTTAACAAGGCCAAATGCCGAGTCCTGCACTTGGGGCACAACAACCCTATGCAGAGCTACAGACTGGGTGAGGTCTGTTTGGAGAGCTGCCAGGAGGAGAGGGACCTGGGGGTGTTGGTCGACAGCCGGCTGAACATGAGCCAGCAGTGTGCCCAGGTGGCCAAGAAGGCCAANCTACAAATACCTGAAGGGAGGTTGTAGAGAGGAGGGAGCTGGCCTCTTCTCCCAGGTGTCAGGGGACAGGACAAGGGGGAATGGCCTCAAGCTCTGCCAGGGGAGGTTTAGGTTAGAGATTAGGAGGAAGTTTTTTATGGAAAGGGTCATTAGGCATTGGAATATACTGCCCAGGGAGGTGGTTGATTCGCCTTCCCTGGAGGTATTTAAGTTACGAGTAGACGAGGTCCTGAGGGACATGGTTTAGTGTTTGGAGGGAATGGTTGGACTCGATGATCCGATGGGTCTCTTCCAACCCGGTGATTCTGTGATTCTGTGTTGCTTTTGATGGGGACTATGACTTATCTAATGTTGTTTCTTGAAAGAAACTAATAGAAACTATGCAACTGATGTGCCTTCATATTTGTTTTTTCTGTGATTTTTATTTCTGATAAACTGTTTTCAAATAGGAAGAAGATTTCTATCTGAAACACAGTTCCTATTGTTACAGGTAGAATCCCAGTACTAGGTATCTGGTAGTATGTCATTAGAACTTAACTATAAGCTTAAATATCTACAAGATTGGTCAGATACCTAAACACAGACTTAATAAGGCATTAGAAACCTTGAAGCATCCCACTTAAATTCCAGCTACAAATTAAGGATACTGGTATTTCATAATATGTGTGCTGTTGCTGTGCAGATGTCTGCTGCACACTAAAAAAACTCACACTGCACTAGATACCCAGATAACTGTGAGCTGTTTCCTGGCATCTGATGAAACATGTTGTAGTGGCATGAGATACAAACATGAAATCTTTTGCTGAGCCAGTGAACAACCACCACTTGGCGAGTTACTACTGTCTTATTTTCATGCAGGCAATCCTGAAGCAAAGTTAACAGTCAAAAAAAGCAACTTTCACAGAAGCTACCTGACTCATCTGCCAGTCTATTAAGAGAAGAGTGTAAAAACCAGTAAGTTGTTTCTGTAGGTGTAACATTCTTTTCTAATTTAGTTCAGACATAATATGAAATTCACTGCTTGGTCCCAAAATGGTCAGTAGGCCAAGAAAAGAGCTTAGTCTAAAAATAGGGGGGTTTGCATTTAAATCTCAAGGAGCTTCACTGTAATTTGTGGATTTGCAAGGTCTTAGCAGTCAATGCTTGCATAGATTTTTATGAGATATTAGTACAGATATCACAGATAACAGAACAAATCAATTGAGAACAGAAATAAATTATCAAATCACTAATGAAAATATCTCCAGTCCTGTTTATGTAAGACTTAATTATGAATATTTATGCAAGTAACGTCAAATACAAATTGAAAGAGACTTAAGTCCTACAGATGTAAAGTTAACAGCAAAGGCCTGCAGAATCCAGCTCTGCTGAGCAGATACACTCTCTTTCTAAAAATTCAGTAACTAAAACTGACACATGGAAAATCCACGTGACTCAACATTTGCTCAGAAAAGAGAATCACACATGGCAGCTAGTTTCCCAGGCAACTGTGAATCTCTGGGAATATATCCTAAAGGATGATTTTTTTCAAAGTCATTTTCAGTAGCAAAATATTGTTATGTAACAGTAAGTTACAGAGAGCTTTTCTGTTTGGGCTGAATTAAATAATTTCTGCAATCTCTTTCCAAATATTTTCCAAATTAACTATGCAGGAATGAGTTCTTTATGAGTTTCACAGTACCAAGTATAGGGTTATGTTCTGCATTAGTGCTGAAAACAGTGTTGATAAAATTAGGAAGCTTTCCTTACTGCTGAGCAGTTCCTACTTTCTGCTCTCACACTAGCACGTCAGCTAGTAGTCTGGGGATGCACAAGAAGCTGGGAGGAGTCATGGCTGAGACCACGGACAACAACTAATCAAAGGGATATTCTGTACCATATGATGTCATGCCCAGAATGTAAAGCTAGGGGAAGAAGAAGAAAGTGGGGGGGGGGGGGGGAAGGACCACACACACACACACAACATTCAGAGTGATGATGTTTGTCTTCATAGAATGTTTTGAATTGGAAGGGACCATGAAGGTCATCTAGTCCAACCCCCCAGTCAGCAACTAGATAAGGGTTCTCAGAGCCCCATCCATCTTTGCCTTGAATATTTCCAGGGATGGGGTATCCACACCTCTCTGGGCAACTTCTTCCAGTGTTTCACCACCCTTGCTGAAAAAATTTCTTCCCAATATATCTAGTCTAATACCTAGTCTATGTACAGACCCTGCTAAGAAGTTTTTCTCCATCTTTCTTATAAGGCCATTTTTAAGTACTGAAAGGTTGCAATAAGGTCTCCTCTGAGTCTTCTCTTTTCTAAGCTGATCAGTTCCAGCTCTCTCAACCTTTCTTCATGGGGGAGGTTTTCCATGCATTTTAGTGGCCCTCCTTTGGACTGGTTCCAACAGGTCTATGTCCCTCACATGCTGAGGGCTGCAGAGCTGGATGCCGTATTCCAGGTGTGGTCTCACCAGAGCAGAGAAAAGGGGCACAATCACCTCCTTCAACCTGCTGTCAGTGCTTCTTTTGATGCGGCCCAGGATATGGTTTGCCTTCTGGGCTGCAAGCGCACAATGTTGTCTCACATCCAGATTCTCATCCACCAGGACCCCAAAGTTCTTCTCTCAATTTTTTCATCCTCTGGCCTGTATCAATACTGAAGGTTGCCCCAAGCTAGCTGTAGGACTTTGCCTCACAGTTCCAGAGTGATCATGTTTTTCCCAAAGGAAAAAATAAAAAATACAGAAAAAAAATGACTGAAAGAAACACTCATTGCTGTTTAAGCACAGGGAGGAAAATGCTCTGACTGATGAGTCTATGTGCTTTTTAATTTTACTTTTCATGTCAAAATTTTTCTTGAGGGCTGTCCTGTTGTTGACAAAAAGCAATGTCTATGACTCAGTTCTCTGAAAACTTTGGGTAGAGGTAAACGTATACACAAACACATACATAAACACTGCTTTATGGCTGCTATGTAGTTCATGTGTAGTGNTTGTCTCACATCCAGATTCTCATCCACCAGGACCCCAAAGTTCTTCTCTCAATTTTTTCATCCTCTGGCCTGTATCAATACTGAAGGTTGCCCCAAGCCAGCTGTAGGACTTTGCCTCACAGTTCCAGAGTGATCATGTTTTTCCCAAAGGAAAATATAAAAAATACAGAAAAAAAATGACTGAAAGAAACACTCATTGCTGTTTAAGCACAGGGAGGAAAATGCTCTGACTGATGAGTCTATGTGCTTTTTAATTTTACTTTTCATGTCAAAATTTTTCTTGAGGGCTGTCCTGTTGTTGACAAAAAGCAATGTCTATGACTCAGTTCTCTGAAAACTTTGGGTAGAGATAAACACTGCTTTATGCCTGCTATGTAGTTCATGTGTAGTGAATCAGACTTGACCTCAGAAGACCTGATCACCAACAACCTGTGATCTCTGATCTGTCCCTTATATCTGGGACAGATGTTAAGTAGAAATGGAATTTAAATTATTCACCCAGAAAAAGAAAGTGTCTGATGAAAACACTCATTTTGTGGGTTTACTGTATTGGGCAGGTAAACACCACACAATCACTTGCTCACTTCCCTCTCCCACCTGCCATGGGAAGTAGGAAAAGGAAAGTAATATAAAAAGAATGGAACTTGCAGGGTCAATATAAAACTATCAGGAAAAAAAGTAGTATTAATTGTTTAATAAGTGGAGGGTAAATGGAAGAATATGGAAGAAAACAAAACAAGTGATGCAAAGGCTCTCATGGGTAGCCAGTTCCTGAGCAGAAGATGCTCAGGAAGCTCCTTAAAATTCCATCTTTTCCCTTTTATTGCTGACCATCATGTTAAAGGATATGGAATGCCCTTTGGCTGGTTCAGGTTATTTTACTAATTGCATACCTTCACAAACTATTCTGTGTGCCCTAGTCTCTTCACTGTAGGGACAGAGTGAGAAACACAGGCCTTGATGCTGTGCAAATGCTGTTCAGCAAACCTAGTGTTGTCAGCACTTTTCTTCTCAAAAATCTACCACCACAGAAGCTGCTATAAAGAAAACTATCCTAGCAAGTCCCACTACAACTGAATTGCTTATTGATGGGTAGAGGCCTTATTTAAGCGAAGAATATCATGTATTTACCTGCCAGCATGTCTGTATGTCTGTTCCTGTAAAGCACATGAGCTGTTTTCCATTTGTGTAGTTCATAAACAGCTGGATTGGGTTTGGGTTTTTTTCCAAGTTGGTAGGACATATGTATGTATTCTTAAATGAGGCTTGGATTCATTATTTTTTGCCTTCGCTTTTTACAGGTGATACCCGTACAAGCATGACTGGAAAGAATGCTCACAGAAAATTTGATTAAATACACCTTACTCCAGAGGAAAGATAGGTTATTTTTCCATTACTGATAATTGCTTTTATTTTTGAGATGGCTCCAATCAAAGGAACAGAAGTTAATAAAATAGTTACAATTTTGAGTACTCAACATAAATGCTTGCAAGCTAGCAATGGGACAATAGTCCCCCTCATGAACCATTTCTAGAATAGCTGTAAAGAATTCATGCATCTGAAAAATTAAAAAAAAAATTGAGGGCGTTTTAGAAGGATAAATTAATATTTTCATGGTGTAATATATCTTCTACATAGAATTCTCACAAGATTACCAATTGAAGTCTCAAGATACAATAAAGTTTAAGGATAGCTGCTTTCTTTTCCATTAAAATAGAACAAACAAAATAAATGATAGAAGATGATTTATTTTCCACTTAAAGGCATTTTCATTTTACAACATGCTATGCAGATTGATTACACCATAAGCAGTGTTGTGTTTTTAAAGACTGAATCATGGCTACTTGTTCTCCAGTATGTCTGACCTAACAGTAAAATGAAGAATCTTTTATGTGAAACAGCTTAATGTTTTCTGTGTTGACAAAGATATGTCTGAAGAGTAGATACTTACATGGATTTTCTTCAAGGAAATGTATTTTTGAAGTAAATCTATAAATTATCTAGTAATCATTTTATTTACTTTTTTTTTAATTTTTCATGAAATGTTTGGTAGCATTTTTGTATTAAAACAGTGATTCTTCCATTCAGGTTGTTATATTTTTCAGTCAAAGAGTGTTAAAGTGCCCAGAAGTTAAAAATGGCAGAAATAACTGGACCTGGGGCCCCCCTGGCACCCATTTAACCACACAGAGAATTAGACCACAGGGAATGGTTGCTGCTGTTAAAGTGGATTAAGATGTTGTTCTTCCCTACGTTTCTCACAAGTTTTCTTTTGACAGTAACAACTGAGACTGAGCTGAGACTGGAATGCTTTGTGTGTGTTGTCTACTCAGTTCACTCAGCTTCATCTGGATTTTCTATGAAGACTGTTTCAGATATGCAGAAGTTGGATGGCAGCAAACAGTGGAATGCCACTGATATCTTGAACTGATACAGGTGTTTATGCATCAGTTGTCTGATGATGCCATTTCACTTCTTTTTCTCCTGACCAGTGAGTTCAAGACACAGACTTTATGTCTCCATCCACACTGAACAATCAAGGTTGCAGTATGCACAGGGGGGATGTGTACGGATTTAATTATATTCCTAGCAATGTCAAGGGAAACAATTTCACCACTGACCTCCATCAAGCCAGGAAAGACCAAGATGTCATGCTTCTTGAAACCTATTCCCTCTCCTGCCCTTCCTTTTTCTCCCCCTGACTCTTTATTTTTTACTTCTTTCTTTTTAATTAGAAAAAGAAGAGATTAAAGACTTTACTTTCTCAGGATTAAGAATAAATTATTCATAGTTTGGTGAGCAAAAGTATTGTATAGTATCATTATTTCTTAATAAAAGTTTGTTAGATTTCCCAAGAAGAACTGGATTTCCATTTTGTCTTTGATCTTCTAGGGAGAATAGAATATAATGCGTATTTGTATACATAATTTGCNTTACTGATAATTGCTTTTATTTTTGAGATGGCTCCAATCAAAGGAACAGAAGTTAATAAAATAGTTATAATTTTGAGTACTCAACATAAATGCTTGCAAGCTAGCAATGGGACAATAGTCCCCCTCATGAACCATTTCTAGAATAGCTTTAAAGAATTCATGCATCTGAAAAATTAAAAAAAAAATTGAGGGCGTTTTAGAAGGATAAATTAATATTTTCATGGTGTAATATATCTTCTACATAGAATTCTCAAAAGATTACCAATTGAAGTCTCAAGATACAATAAAGTTTAAGGATAGCTGCTTTCTTTTCCATTAAAATAGAACAAACAAAATAAATGATAGAAAATGATTTATTTTCCACTTAAAGGCATTTTCATTTTACAACATGCTATGCAGATTGATTACACCATAAGCAGTGTTGTGTTTTTAAAGACTGAATCATGGCTACTTGTTCTCCAGTATGTCTGACCTAACAGTAAAATGAAGAATCTTTTATGTGAAACAGCTTAATGTTTTCTGTGTTGACAAAGATATGTCTGAAGAGTAGATACTTACATGGATTTTCTTCAAGGAAATGTATTTTTGAAGTAAATCTATAAATTATCTAGTAATCATTTTATTTACTTTTTTTTTAATTTTTCATGAAATGTTTGGTAGCATTTTTGTATTAAAACAGTGATTCTTCCATTCAGGTTGTTATATTTTTCAGTCAAAGAGTGTTAAAGTGCCCAGAAGTTAAAAATGGCAGAAATAACTGGACCTGGGGCTCCCCTGGCACCCATTTAACCACACAGAGAATTAGACCACAGGGAATGGTTGCTGCTGTTAAAGTGGATTAAGATGTTGTTCTTCCCTACGTTTCTCACAAGTTTTCTTTTGACAGTAACAACTGAGACTGAGCTGAGACTGGAATGCTTTGTGTGTGTTGTCTACTCAGTTCACTCAGCTTCATCTGGATTTTCTATGAAGACTGTTTCAGATATGCAGAAGTTGGATGGCAGCAAACAGTGGAATGCCACTGATATCTTGAACTGATACAGGTGTTTATGCATCAGTTGTCTGATGATGCCATTTCACTTCTTTTTCTCCTGACCAGTGAGTTCAAGACACAGACTTTATGTCTCCATCCACACTGAACAATCAAGGTTGCAGTATGCACAGGGGGGATGTGTACGGATTTAATTATATTCCTAGCAATGTCAAGGGAAACAATTTCACCACTGACCTCCATCAAGCCAGGAAAGACCAAGATGTCATGCTTCTTGAAACCTATTCCCTCTCCTGCTCTTCCTTTTTCTCCCTCTGACTCTTTATTTTTTACTTCTTTCTTTTTAATTAGAAAAAGAAGAGATTAAAGACTTTACTTTCTCAGGATTAAGAATAAATTATTCATAGTTTGGTGAGCAAAAGTATTGTATAGTATCATTATTTCTTAATAAAAGTTTGTTAGATTTCCCAAGAAGAACTGGATTTCCATTTTGTCTTTGATCTTCTAGGGAGAATAGAATATAATGCGTATTTGTATACATAATTTGCACACAAGCACATGGATATATAAGGGGTTCTTTGAGGCTTGTTTCAGATTTGTTGATCTTTGTTTCTTTGGTTCTACTTTTTCAATAGGTAGTTGGGTTGTGGCTTTTGTCATTTACCAAGATGTAAAGTAAAGTTTATGTCTAAGTGGCCAGTAAAAATTTTATTAATGTACTTTCACTTCTCTGGTGGTGTTTACAGTGGTGATGTCATGGTGAGAGTCAAAGGAAGAGGCACACTGGTGTTTATATACCTCTTTATCATGTTGTCCCGACCATAAATAGGTCAGACTTTGCTTCAAGAACAAGTTAGGTTACTTCTAAACCTTTCTTTGATCAGAGGGCCATTTCAAAATCTTTCCACTTTGATCTTTACATGTTTTGTTCTGATTTCCAGTCTACAGACATCTTGATATCGAATTGTTTTTCTCTGTATAAAAGATGTCTTTCATTTTAAATTGTGTTACTGCACAAATGTCTTCTTCATCTTTTTTAGAGTAAATGCTAGCTTGAATTGTGTTACACAAGATAAACCAGACTTGAATTTTAGGGCACACTGTGATGGTTTCAGCAAAAATCCTCCCAAAACCCTCACAGCGTCTGCAGCCCCCCCTTCCTTCCAACCCTCACCCCCTGTACAAGCCCAAGGGCGAAAAGGAGAAGAANTGCACACACATACATGAGACAAGAGATAGCCGGAAGAAGAGAGGGAGCCGGAAGAGGAGTGTCTGACCCCCCAACACACCCTGATTTATGTAGAAAAATCGCATGGAATACTGGGAGATGTAGTTCTTCCTCAGCCACAACCTGGCTATTCAGAAGAGTCCAAAAATCAAACCACTACACACACGTACACCTGTGGCTGCTGGAGGTATAGTAAACCCTGAAAATGAGTATGTAGGCAGCAAGGTCTCCAGAGAGCCATGTGGGCATCAACCAAATCAGTTCTGGAGACTGTGCAACCGCATTTTCATAGTACTATATCAGAGCTAATATCCCTGCACTTTGGTGCAGCATTGTTAGACAAGTACCTGTTTCTGAGCGTACAATGGTAAATGTTAAACCATTCTATATGAGATTATCACTGGAATGTCTGCCAACGTGAAAAATTTAACATTATTTTTTTTCCATGTAGGCATCTTAAAATTCTTCTTGCAGAATAGTTTTTCCATTTCTCATATCACTGCCATGGGCCTTTTCAACATCTAACTAACTTGGATTCAACTTTCCTGAATTTCAGTGATGGCAAAGGACAGTGTATGCCATTTAAGGACCTGCTACTGTAACATGCAGTTTAAGTAGGGAGTTTTCTGTTCCTTTTAATATTGTATTTCTGAGAAGAGCAGGTAGCTGTATGAAATAGCATAACTTTGAAAGTTTAATTTACTACATAACTGTGGTAGATTAGTCATGTTTCATAAAAGTAGAGCTATTGCAATGACATTTAAAGAAAAAATTGTGGTGAGTGATAAGCGACAGGCTTTTCTGTCTTATTTTGGCCTTCTCTGATGAGTGCATAAGAAGTCTGACAGACTTCAAATATGAAATGCAACAAGACTATAGAATTGCATTACAAATTATTGTGTCTGATACATGATACAAAGTTTCAGCTTCTGATGAAAAAAATGTTTTAAATTTCTTCTTGCAGGGATATAAAGTCCTTTTTAACACACATTTTTTATATTTCAGCTCTCCTTAGGGACAGAGTATTCTTTCCGTAGATATGTAGTATATATGATGGAAAATTTTAAAAATCGTATTTTAAAAACCACCTGTTTCAAATGTTGAATAATTGTGAAATAAACATAAAATTATTAAAAAACACAATAACACTTTCCTGAAATGTAAATTATCACTGAACTTGAATGCAAACTAAATTTGATGGCAACTGAATAATTGTAAGATAATCAAATTTCACATGAACGATAGATTTTTGAAGAGTTTATTAATGTACAGGATAAGGTCAAAAGCTGTTTAAAAAAGTCGTTCATTATTAGGGTCAAGCAGATGAGTAGATTGATCTTAAACACGGATTTCAAGGCATTGTTAGATTTCAAGCCAGAGTAAGATTAGGGAGCACATGTTTTCTGTAAAATACTTGCAATATCAGCTATAAAAAGTGATTAGTAACTCACAAAAAAACCCATTGCTGTGGTGAGGCCCTGGCTACACCAGCTCTTCTACTTGTCTAAACACTGTAAACTTCCTATCAAGTGCAGAGGTCGTAAATAATCTTTAATATATTACTCTTCTGCATTACTCTTTCTGAGTCATCCTTTGGGCTATGATTTTGTTACCTGTAAAGAGTCAAGGCTATTATGATCAGGTGGTTGTCATAATGCTTTGCAGTAAGGGTTGTTATCAGATGTACAGATCGGCTTTTCAACACAAGGTATGCTTTGATCTTATATCCAAGAAAGTTAAAACAATTTCTAATTCAGGTATGACATTTTAAAGTGCTTGGCAAAACTAACTGTATTCTGCCTTTGCAATACAGCTTTTTCCATACAACAAATAAGCATAAGGAAAAAGACATATACCAAAATTATTGTTATTTTTATCTAAACAGATACCAGTTTTGTTTAAACACTGAAACTTGCATTGAGACTTGCATTTATGTTCTCATCTGACAAAGTTTAATCACTCAACTTTCATTATGCATATTAATTTCATAGAATCATAAAATCATAGAATAATTTATGTTGCAAAAGACTCTTACAATCATGGAGTCCAACCATAAACCTAACACAGCCAAATCCACCACTAAACCATGTCCCTAAGTGTCATGTCTACATGCCTTTTAAATACCTCTAGGGATGGAGACTCAACCACATCTTTGGGCAACCTGCTTGACAACCCTTTCGGTGAAGAAATTTTTTGTGATATCCAGTCTAAACCTCCCCTGGTGCAATTTGAAGACACTTTCCCTCAATCTACCACTTGTTACTTGGGAAAAAAGACCAATATCCACCTCACTATAACCTCCTTTCAGGTAGTTGTAGAGGGTGAAAATTGCTCCCTTCAGCCTCCTCTTCTCCCGACTAAACAATCCCAGTTCCCTCAGTCACTTCTCATAAGGTTTGTTCTCCAGCCACCTCACCAGCTTCGTTGCACTTCTCTGGACACACTCCAGCACCTCAGTGTCCCTCTTGTAGTAAGGGTCTCATAACTGAACACAGTATTCAAGCTGTGGTCTCACCAGTGCAGGGGCCCAATCACTTCCTTACTCCTACTGGGCACATTATTTTTGATAAAAGCCAGGATGCTGTTGGCCTTCTTGGCTATCTGGCCATACTGCTGACTCATGTTTAGCCACCTATTGATGAGCATCTCTATTTCCTTTTCTGCCAGGCAGCTTTCCAACCACTCTTCCTCAAGCTTGTACTGTTTCATGGTGGTGTGTCCTTGTTAAACCTCATACAATTTACCTGGACCTATCTATACAGCCTGCCCAGATCCCTTTGTAGACCTTTCCTACCCTCAAGCAGATCAACACTCCCACCCAATTTTCTGTCATCTGTAAATTTACTGACGGTATACTCAATCTCCTTGTCCAGACCATTGTTAAAGATATTTCCTTCTGAAGAAACCATCAGCATGACTGTTTATCACTTATACACTGCTGACTAATAAAAGCATATTGCATCTTTTGAAAACATTTTCTTCAATTAGCTGGTAGCAGGAATTGTTTAGAAGAACCCATAACAGAGGTCTCATTGGCTGCAGGTGAAGGAACACATGGTAGTAATGACCAAACAGTTTCCATTAACAGTTAACACAAATATGGTATTAACTTCAGACACACTAGACACAAAAGAAAAAGTTCTAAATTCAAATATAAAAGTAAAAATTCAGAAAGATACTACTGAGAGATGAATTTGCAAATTATGTCATTTATCCTTCAAAAGTGATCTCACTTGTGACACATTAGTAACATAGAGTGACTGTTCTGTGTTATGGGAATGGTGCCTTAATTAGTTTTGCCATTAAAACTCATTTAAAACCTTTTTTTCTTTAAGTTTCCTAATTATTCCAATGGCACATTCAGATACCTCCAGATGGCTTGAAGCAGGATAAACAGCACTGAGAAACTTCCCTAATAGAATCCTACTCTGATTGCTATTATGATTCATACAATACCCTGTTTCTTTAGATTAATGTAAATGAAATTAAGTAAAACAACACAATAAATTCCTTTGGTGCTTTTTGCTTTTGGAAGAAGTATCTTCAGCTGCAAAGATATGCAGTCAGAAAAAAAAATCAGGAATATCAATGTCTGAATAAGGAATGAAATTTCTACAGGAAGATTCTAAAATGGGCTTCCAATAAATACAGGTGGCTTGATTACTTATTGTTGTGTTCACATTGAAACCTTAAAACTTATATGATCATGATTTTCTTTCAAAAAAAGTATTCAGCTAACTTGCCCTATTACAATTGTATTGACGTATTGAGCCATATCCTTTTAGGCCATTAGTGTCAAGCAATTATCAACAGCAACCTTAAGAAAGCTGCTGCTTCATTTCAGTAACGTGAATAATACTGATAAAAACTGTCAGGACCATGCAGTTGAGACACCACATGTTGCCATAAAGGAAAAAAAACCCCAAACCACTAGATGTTTATTTTTAGGAAAACAGAATTGAGTGTCTGACCATTCTGCTGAGTAAGCATTCCATATTTCTCTATTCACATCTGAAAGTATTTTGGTTTAACTAGGACAGTTTCAGAGAACTTCTATAGAATTGGGAATCTATTGAAAATCTAAGCCTCTGTTAAGCAGATGGACTGACCTGGTCATCAGTCTTTGACGCATACACAGATACTTTGACTGAGGGGACCAACATGAAGTAGATCTAAACTGGCACATGCTTTCTTACCTGAAGTGTCTTTTTTTGTCTTTCTCAGAGGAGGAAAACATGGACCAAAATGTGTCATATTTTAAAAATTTCAGTCTGGGCAATTTCAATAAACCAGCATCCTTTTTTTTTTTTGCGTGAGCTCAGATAAGACTTGTGAAGAGAGGTGAAGAGGACTTCTGCAACTAAGCAGCTCATACAATGATGTGTTTGGGAGGAGCTTCTAAGAAATTACCACTTGAGGAAAAAGAGTCAGTGGAAGGAAACACACCAAAAAAGCCAAGAGACTGATACCTTTTTTGATCTAATTGCCAACTTAAGTAGCACTTTGTATTAAGAACCATCCTGCACATTATCTAACTTCCATTACATATTCCTCAACTTCCCAGGAGCTCTAGCACCTCAGGTTTGGAAAAATTCTATTAACAACTGCTATCAATACACACCTAAACCTCAGTTTTTTTAGCAAACAGTGCTCAGCTGACATTCTTGAGTAATCTCCTTCTCAGTTTGAACAAATACTTAGCATCTTGTGAGTATATCATTCATCATCCCATTTTCCAAGTATTTTTCCTCTCTCTCCTTGATACATACATTGAAGATTGAGGTTAGATGCACACCTACAAATTGGGTCATTGAAGAATTTGCCTAAGTATTGCATATGGAATGACAAAAAACTTACGGGCTATATCCAAAGGATCTGATTTTCATGAGTCTTTACATATAATGTTAAGCATGAAAGGAATCTTTCAAATGCCTGAGAAGATCATGGCTTGTGACAAGCATGACAGGGAAAGTGTTTAACTGAATTTTATTAACTTATAAGAGTTAAAGGGAAAAACAGAGAAGTAGATATCTACACTGTTTCATTACTCAAGGGCAAGGGAGCCCATGAGGGCTGGGAGCTCTTCAAAAGGGAGATCCTAGCAGCCCAGGAGAAAGCCATCCCCGTGCTCCGGAAAAAGAGCCGGCGGGGGAGAAAACCGGCTTGGTTGAATAGTGAGATATCCAGGGACATCAGGGAGAAGAGAAATGTTTATAGGCTATGGAAGAGGGGGCAGGCCTCTTGGGT
>WAAB01024311.1:74004-97271 GCA_013389865.1 Piaya cayana
GGAATATGCTGCCCAGGGAGGTGGTTGATTCGCCTTCCCTGGAGGTGTTTAAGTTACGGGTGGACGGGGTCCTGAGGGACATGGTTTAGGGTTTGATAGGAATGGTTGGACTCGATGATCCAGTGGGTCTCTTCCAACCCGGTCATTCTGTGATTCTGTGATTACAAATGTCTTACTAAAGTTCAAAATGGTTTTACATTGTCCTTGTAATAATATTCTATTTTCCTTTTAGTGTGTTAAAAAGTTATGGAACATACACACAGAGAAGCTTGCACAGATGTTACATAAAATTAGTGATTATGAAAAGAGATTAAAACCATAAATTTACAAGCAGAAATTATTTACACATAGTGAAAAGAAAGTAAGAATTATTTAAAAAATGGCAATTTACATTACTATAAATAAAGGAAGCTTTACGTACTGAGTGAAATAATTTAATAAAAAATGGCAATCCTGTAAAAAAGTGGTATGTGAGCTATGGGTCAAATATGTTGTATAGATGATATTGTTAATATCGATGTAATTATTTTAAGTAGTACAAACATTCCATTATTTACATAATATTTATCTGTGTAGGGCACAGACTCTTTCAAGAATCTAATAAATAAACAAACAAACAAACAAACAAATAAATAAATAAATAATAAATAGAAAAAACCACAACAGAAGTCTTTTGAAAAAGTAGAATAATGGAGATAGACGTGACAGTTCTCAGTCATTTTATCAACCAGTTGAAATAAAACTGTTGATGTAGAAGAGTCATATCAAATAGAAAAAAAAGAAAGTCAAAAAGAAATACCATTAATCATGGTTCTGAGTTTTTCTCTTTTTTTATGACAGGTAGTTTGTTTACAGCCTTTGGGCCAGAGCTACCAGAATTTCAGTATAACAGTAATATCTATCTCACATAAAAAGAAAAAAGAGGGCAAAAACTAATCATTGGTGGAAGGCACAGAACATAGTGTGCATAGTGTGCAGTCAACACCTGTCTGATTGCTTACACAATTAAGGTCATTCTGACCATCTCAAAACTCAAAGCAGAATCATACTGTGATCTTCTCTGGTGGGTCAGGAAGCCCCAGAGTAACCTGCAGGCAAAGATACTCTCTGTTTCAAAACATTCAGCAATTCATTTAAGACCTACCACGTTGATAGGGAGAGAGATATAACTTAAAGCATGAATCACTGATAGATCGTATACCTCTAAGAAGTTTTAGGTAGTGACATATACAGAAAGCTTTAGAATAAAATGACTGGACATTTCAAAGGTGGGGGTGGGGATGTTTTTATTAGTTAACATTCAGGCTTCAGGATTTGATATGTTTGCTACCACACAATGAGTGGATCTTATACAAAAGCCTCAAGCTCTGATTCACAGCTACAGACCACTTTCTAAATTGATTGTTTGTTTTTTGGGGTTTTTTTTTTTAACAAAGACTACCAGCTTATTTTTTTTTTTTCTTTAAGGGATACTGAGACGTAAACATTTTGTCAGGATTACTGGTAAGTTAGAACAAGCAACTGAATTCTGGAACACTTTATGTCTTACAAGATACTGATGTCAGCAAAGCAACACTGAAAAATTTACTCCATTCATGTATAATTTAACATTCTACCAGCCTTTCTTAAGCCATCTAGAATCACAAAGAGCAGAAAATTTTCTGGGATAGTAGGGGATGAAAACTGGCCCCTCACTTCTCTGAAACAGAACTTTACACATGAGAAAAAGGCCAACAGGGTAACCGGTACCTGAACTAAACATGTGGCAACCATTCACCCTTTTTTTTCTGGGAATGCCACCGTCAACCTCCCGACTTCTAAATAGATCAAGTCTGCTGCAAAACAGAAGAGCTCGGCCACCTGAAAAGTCTAGAGATCTGTAGGTTACAATTTTTGAGAAAAAAGCGGGGGACAATGCATAGAAAATTATCTGGTCTTGTTTGAAAACTAAAAATATTACCTGAATCTGATTTTTTTTTTTTGAGGAATTCTAGTTCAGGTGTTACAGCAAGGCACCAACAGGAAACTATTGCAGATTAGTTAACCAACTAAAACCTGCCAGTCAATCCTTAGCTTCTATAATGCTCATCATAAACAACTATTACAAAGGACACCTAATTAGTAAAAGATAATTCTGACAGTCAGTTACTGATGTAACTGTGGATGCCAAGGTTTTTTAATCAGTTTGTGTCCCCAAACCATATTATGCTAGTGAAGTAGATCAAAGAGGACAGATACCCCTGGGTTTTATGGTTTTGGGTTTTTTTTTTCCTTTAGTTATTTTAAACATGTAAATACCACAGACTTCAAAAGCTCTACTTAAAGAGGCCCAGTGGGGAGGGATCATGAACAAAATAACAGTAACTTCAGGGTTATTTTTAAGGCAGCTTTTGGAAACCATTACCTTGCATTTGCTGTTCTGACATGTGTTTCCATGGAAGCAGGACTAAACATGGACATAGCCACTAGCAGATGTGGCAGTTTCAGCTGCCAGTTTCTGGTTCTCAGTTCTGTTTCCATGACAACTAGCACTGGAGCTCTGAAAAGGAGGTGAGGTATTTAAAACATTACAGTATTCTTAATAAATATCTAATTACTATGTATACATGTCATAGACCCCCTACTTCTCCAATTACAATGCTGCTCAAAGTCGCAGTGAAAATACATCTTGATATCAGGTACTACTATTTCCCTGGGCAAATATCAAGGAGAAAGAATAGATTGTTTCTAAAAGCTATTTTCATCCTAATGTCTGAGAGGGGGAGAGAGGGTTCTCTTCTTTCAAAATTATAATGGGGATATACAAAGATACTGTGCTAAATATGTGCTATTGTTTCTCAAGGAAAATACAATCTCTTTCTATATTCGGTGTCATTTTGCTATAAAAATTTAAACAAAACCCTCTTGAAAGAGGGCCTGATGAATGTGGTGGCCTTCTACAAAGAAGCTAAAGCATTGGTGGATAAGGGAAGAGTAACTGACATCATCTACCTGGTCCTTTGCAAAGCATTCTACACTGCCCCACACAACATTCTGTTCAATAAATTGGAGAGATACAGATTTGATGGATGGATCACTTGATGGATTGGACCTCTTGATTGTCTATGTGGTTGCATTCAAGGAGTTATGGTCAGCAGCTCAATGTCCAGGTGGAGACAGGTAACAAGTGCATTCCTCCAGGATCGATATTAGGACTGCTGCTGTCTAACATCTTTGTCATGGTCATGGACAGTGAAACTGAGGGTACCCTCAGCAAGAGTGCCAATGACACCAAACTGTGTGGTGTAATTGACACACTGAAGGGAAAGGATGCCATCCAGAGAGACCTTACTGGCTTGAGAAGTGGGCCTGTTCTATCCTCATGAACTTCAACAACGGCAAGTGCAAGGTCCTACACCTGGCTCAGGGCAATGCCAACCATAGGTACAGTCTGGGCAGTGAATGCATTGAAAGTAGCCTTGAAGAGAAGGACTCGGGGATGCTGGTGGATGAAGAAATCAACATGAGCTGACAATGTTTGCTTGTGGCCAAGAAAGTCAATTGTATTCTGGGTTGCATCAAAAGAAGCGTAAGCAGCAGGTTGTGAGGGGTAACTCTGTCCTTCTACTCTACTTTGTGAGACCTCACCTGGAGTCCTACATTCAGTTCTGGAGTCCTCAACACAGCAGGGACATGGACTGGTTAGAGGAAGTCAAGAGGAGGACCACAAAGATGATCAGAGGAATGGAGCACCTCCCTTATGAAGACAGCCTCATAAAGTTTGTCTTATTTAGCCCAGAGAAGAGAAGGTTTCAAAGAGACCTTCTAGCAGCTTTCCAATGCTTAAAAAGGGGTTACAGGAAAGCTCAGGAGGACCCATTTATCAGGCAATGTAGCAACAGCATGAGAGTTAATGGTTTTAAGATGAATGAAGGTAGATTTAGAGTAGATCTTAGGAAGACATTTTTTACTATCAGGATGATGAGGCAGTGGCACAGGTTGCCCAGAGAAGTCATGGATGTCCCCTCCCTGGAGGTGCTCAGGGCCAGGTTGGATGCAGCTTTGAGCAAGCTGATCTAGTGGAAGGTGCCCCTGCGCAATGCAAGTTGTTTGCAACTAGATGACCTACAAGGTCCCTTGCAACCCAAACCATTCTATGAGTCTGTGTTCCTGTGACTGAGAGCATGTCAAACTGGAAGCTAAACTGAAGAAGACAGTATTCAGGGCCCACAGAAATGTTTGGATGACTATTGCCTCCTTCCTGTGTTACATACCTCATGCTTTTAGTCTAGCTACATACATCTTTGGTCTTGTGAATAGGGAGGTATGGGCAATGCCCATATTTCTCTATCTGCAGTCTTTGGGGAATGTGTATAGAGTTATCAGCTCCCATGCCAGCAGGTACATGGTAAAACAGACAGCTGTAAGCTGGTAATCAGCTCATTCTAAACCAGCCTGCAGTTTGAGTCTGTTCCCTTCCCTTATACAAAGCACTTGATCTAGACAGAATCCCAAAAGGAGGATGAAAAGCCAAATATGCTTATCTTGTTTGGAAGAGAAGCTTTAATAGGACACCCTATGAGAATAAACGGAGGTGGATTTGTGTGTGTAAATTGCTGTATGAAAGCAATAATACATGTTGTGCAGAGGTGGTGGTGTCCTGTTTTGGAAAACTGAAAACCCAAAGGGTACATACTGTTCCTGGCACAGCTTGCTGGAAAAGGAAAAAGAAGGGTCTTGGTGTTGAATAAATGTCACTAAGCCTACAATATTGTAGAAACATCATGATCTCTACTATATACTGCATATGTCAAGATAAAATGCTAGAGGCTTGGTCTCAGTGAGGCAGTAGAGAATAAGTAGACAACAAATAAAGTTGAAATAAAAAGCCTAAAAGCAAATATTAAAACCGAAGTATCAAAAGGCAGCATAAAATTCGGCACTAGTGTTTATAGCAAAACAATGTATATGCTCCTTTGCCTTTCAAAGGTTCCCAGTCATCATAATGTAAGGATGACACAGGATAACGAAATTAAAAGAAGTTTGCCCGAGACCTCTTACAGTGTGAAAATTTCCTTTTCAGACTTTATAAATCAAACCTACTGGTGGCTCTTGCATAATGAAAGCCAATCAGATAGATCCAAAACTTAATGAACTCATGAACTCTTTAATTCAATGTATTATAGATATGCACAAAATATTCAATAGACTTTTAAGAAACTCATTCCATGTTAACAAAGGCATTTTTGAAGGGAATTGTGTGATCAATTAATAAAAATGTTTGGTTTCTTGGAAAACCACAGACAGAAATGCAAAACGTAAAATATATTCAAATAAATTGACTTATACAAACAAAACTGATGTTAAGAGTTAACATCCCTTATTCCCACTTAAAAAGTGCTCTTAGTGCTATTGTAGCTGTCTGACTTGAGTTCACACCAACTCAGAAACACAGAAGCATTGACAATGTTATCAATGTTATTAATGTTTAGAACATATTACTTGATTTGTCCAAGAAACAACAATTATTGTGTTTTTAAACATCTGTATAAATGACAATCTTGTCCATAGTCAGTCTGTCATATCCCAGTATAAAGTGAGCTCTTTGGAATCACCAGTACAGCATTAGAGTGAAACAAATCACTTAGGAGGAGGGTATAAACAATGCCTTACTAAAGAAAGGTGAATGATCTGAAACACTGGGTACAAGCAATCAATGATCAATATGACAATAGAGCATCAACAAGAAACCACAACTGCCGATGTTACCACAACAATCCACAACTTAGAAAACACTGGTAAAGCATAAGAGAGAGCCTGATGTTGCTGGAGTCTAAACTGAAATAAAAAAATGCCTCCCACAGCCCAGCCTGCTGCAGCTGCACTTGTTACAAGGGGAAAAGGAAAAAGAGAACGAGGAAAAAGAGAGAAAAGATAGTTCATAAGAGAGGTAGAAGGGATGAAAGACAGTCACCATTTTCAAGGTTCCACGTGTTGTAGCACGTGTTTCATTGTCCTGAGGGTCCAAGAAGATGGCAAGTGTCCATGAAGTCATAGGTGTCCCTGCCCCTCACTGGGATCACAAGTGGAGACATGCCTTTCAGAATGCCTGATTCTGCAACTCTCCACTCAGGGGGGCTGGCAGAGAGGGGCAGACTCACATCTCACAACCACCTTTTTTGAGGTTTTTTAACCCACACCGTGCTGGGTAAGACGCTGTCTCTGCCACATGTTTTAGTAGCCATCACTCAGTTTGAATCCCCATGGAGACTGGCACACCCTTGAAATATTCCAACATAAACTGAATAGGGATATGGAAAAACAAACATGACTCTTTTTTTTCCTTTTTGGTATTTATTACTTAGAAGAAATAGTTTTTAAGATCATCAGCTCAAAATGCAAGAGCTTTCCATCATAGTGATAAATTTTGTGACATTTAAGAAAGAATTATCCAGAGAGGAAAAATCAGGTTAAATTTAGCACTAGCTTTACAGAGAATGAAAAGAATTACAGGTAAGGACTTAGGTCCATACATGTAAAAAGACTGCAGAGAAGCCAGAACTGCATTGAATAACACCCTGTCAGAAAGAGGTTTAGAAACATCACTAATGCAAAAGCTGAGAATCCTTGTATTGACGAGTGCAGAAGGGGGATAAATCCATATAGAAAAGGACCAAATACCCTTATTCTTGGAATGACATTCCTGACCTTGCCTTCAGGCATAAGTAGGCTGAAAGCAAGCCTTAGAGTACACTGTGGGGAAGGCATTGTTGAGTATACCAAGCAATGAAAGCACTTGCTATCGAGGATGTGGTTGTAAGGGGTGAAGATAAGGTTACTTGGGAAGGTTATTAATGATTAAAAATATAGAGCATTACTTTACTACAGAACAGATAGACCTGTATTACAGGAGACACACTATGTCATCATGAACAGCTTTGCAACTTTGATAGAAATCCAGCAACGCATCAAGTAGTTTTATAACTGCAACTATAAAGAACAGTTCTAGCTCCACTGTTTTCCAGGTCTCAAAACGTGACCATCAGAAAAAGTGTCCCACAGGCTAACCCAAAGATAAGCAGTATATGCCAGTTAGCTAAACTGTATAGGATCAGGCAGAAAACTCAGGAGCCTGAAGTGTTGGCATGTGTCACATCTGCCTCTAGAGGCATGTCCTTGGATAGCACATGAGAAAGAGTGAAGCTTGCAGATACTGTAATGATCCATACCTGCTCTGAGCCAGACAGAGGGGAGATTGAGGAAGCTCAAGAGTTCCATATTTGACGCGTGAACTAGGTCAGAGTAGAAGAACTTGCTTCTACTTATAGGAAGTCTATTCATAGTAGATCATTTCTCCAGCTTCTGAAAGGTACACTATGGGAGAAAGATTCAAAGCAGTGAAAGGAATGTGGGCAAGAATTTCTTTCTGTAAGAGAGAGGAAAGTGGTAACATAGATCATAAAGACTAATAGCACAAAGAAATTAAATTAAACAGATTAATTCTTATGGCCATGTTGGATCACTTCTGCATATTCTTCAGTGTGCTAGGTAGCAAGAAACAAGTGCCAATGTGGGAGAACAATGTTTCTGTTCCCCGTAACTTCTTTGCAGCCTGGAGAAACAGTGTAAAAGTAATTAAGGGCAGTCAGGTTGCCAATGCTAACACACATCTGTGACCAAATCACTAAGTAGCTACATGAGAAAAATTCAAGGCAGAAAACCAGCTGATCACAGGTCACAGAAAATAATTACAGGTGATTGCAAGTTGCAAAATAGAGTAGAAGCACTCTTACATGCATTTTAAGTTAACTATGCTGCACAGCACATGATCGAGAAAGGTGGAGGTCAGAGGAAAAATCAGTGGATTCTCAAAATAAAAAAAGGAGAAATGTAGGGAAAAGGGATGAAAATCATGCAAAATGTTCAGGCACATTTGGGTTTATTACTTATTCACTCTGTAATTAGAGATAAATCAGAACTGTTCAGTTTTTAATCAAAGGTTGATAGAGCTGCAATTAAAAAGCGGTATCAGTAATAAACATTATAGCCTATTTTCTAGCATAAGTTTTATAGTTATACACAAACAGAATATGGTCCTTTTTACTAATATGTTCTAAGTAAGCACTGTTTTAGGGATCAAAGAATGCAATTCTTAACAAAAGAGTTCTCACTTTGTTGTCATGACTTGAAAGCAAATGAGCAGCTGTCATCATCCCAGACCACAAAAAAAAAAAACAAAAACCACATAATTTTGTTATCAAGGTGGGCATGGGGATTTCTGCTTGTTAAGATAAACAAATTCATTCATTTTCTGTAGTTCCTTTTCAGGAAGCAGAAACCAAATTGCCAGGAAAGGTACATTTTTGTAATGCTTTAACTTTATGTCTGAATAAAGTCTTATTCAGCCTTTCTGGTTTTCAGTAGTTGTGGTAGTATCATGCTGAAAGGATTACTGAATGATAGTCATCCAGAGTGCTTTAAACCACTTTCCTACATCACAATAACTATAGAAGCAATAGCTGACTCATGTATCCAGGTCTTCTTTCAAGATCATTAAGTCCTGCAACTTAGAGTGTACACCTGTAAGCCCTAGGGAAAATAAACTGTGTTTGAAAATTATTCTTTTCTTTCTTAAACAAAAGGAGTATCCCAATCTGATAATGCTGAAAAGACACTTTCATTAAAAAACTTTTCTATGCTGTGAGAGTTGTGTGTATGTCTCCTTATGCCAAATTTTCCCTCCTTCTAGAAGAGTTTCAAGTTTTAAGCATTTAAGGATCCTTCTTTATGAAAGGTTGATTTGTTTGATCCAGTAAATTAAGAAATCTTTTTAATACAAATTATTGCTCCTTAATATTGAAGATACAGAATTATTTCTTGCAAATTTTCAATTGTAGTAATATTAGGAAATCCAGAAAGGAAAGGAAAGCCATATTCCTAACTGTGTACCCTTGGTTACTGCAAAATAGAGTAAGTCTTCACATATTCATTTCTTTGTTTACACAAGTACTTGTAGGTTTGCTCTATACCAGAATCCACCTGTGCAAGGCAACCTCAGATGTTGATTTATTTAATGATAGGGAACTTAATTATTACAACTTTTCCGGAAAAAAAAATAATGAAAAAGGTGGATTTGTCAATATCCACATATTAAATTAATGTATTTGAAAATGTTAAAAATTCTGGTTAATCATATTTAACTTTTTTTTTTTGGCTTAGACATGATCATATTTTCCTTCAGATATTCTCTCATTTTATCATTACTTTCAGAAATATTAATCTCAAAATGAAAAAAAAAGTTACATTCTTGGTAGTTTTAAAACAGATTATTTTTTGTCAATTTTCTGATTTCCTGTTGTTTTCATTCTTACTATCCTGAACATGTTTATTTATAAGAGGTTACAATGAACAAAGGCCATCCTTGTTTCCAGCAGTAATTTCTTCTGTCATCTGCCTATATCTTATATGAAGGAGTCAGAAAGACCTCTGTTAGGTGCTGTAGCTTTTTAAAGAGCAATTTAAGAAGCTGGCCTGAGGAAGTGTTCACACATAAAATATAGTTAAGTCCCCTAATACTTATCATTATTCTTCCTTACCTTTTATCTATTGCAGTCAGTCTTCTGAAGAGAACATTTCCACCACGGTAACAGCCAAACAATCAAATGGAATTTCACACATTTCTATTTTGTGTTTATACTTACTAACCCTAAATTACCTAAGGTTCTGAAAAATTATACTCATATTTTGTAATCCAGTTCTCTTGGAGTTATTGCTTTCATTCATACATTTGGAATTCTACAGCTGATTGGGTAACACTTTTCATAATGCATAAAATATTTCAAGATATCTAGAACTGACATTCATCCCAAAAATGCAGCAAGACTTTTTTTTTTTTTTTGGGGGGGGGAAGAAAGATGGAGGGGTGGAAACTAATTTCTTCTCAACCCCACATNGGGAAGGGGGGGTGAGGAGTGGGGGCGTGAGGGGGAGTGGGGAGAGGAGAAGAGGGGAGGAGAAGAGGGGTGGGAAGTGGTGGAGAATAGAAAAAGTATTCCATCCCAAAACATACAGTAGTTTCAAAATGTTCAGGTACCAGACACAAGATCTAGTACCTGCACTTTTCAACAGAGAATTTTACACATCTTACCATAGTGCCTGACGTTCCTAGGTATATTAATTTTCCACATTCAGGTTATCTGACTATTATGACACAGTAGACTAGATCTAATGAGATCAGCTGCTAATGAAGATTTTGTATCTGTACACTGAAAACAAAGGTTCAAGCGTCCCACAAAGACTAAATGAAGATTTCAGCCAGAATGATACTGGCTGATAGATAAGGACCCTTTTCTCAGACCATTGCCATCTATTTTTGATATTGCTCTATAATTCCATCCTACACTTGGGAGAGATGCCCAACAAAAATTTCATCAAAGCAAATATGCAGGGAAAGAAAAATTATTCCAGGCAATGGATAACCTGTTTTTAAAAATAATTATTTCTGTAAGAAAATGGCATAACAAAAGAGTTACCAATGTGCATAACTCCTTGTTACAGTGTTTTTGATGGCCTATATTTTTTTAATGTTATAGTCCTCAATAAACACATAGAAAAATGTAAGAAAAGTAGAAAAGTAAAAATCAAAACACATAGTTTCTTTAGTACACATAAAGCCAAATTACTCAACATAAGAGAGTAATCTAGCTTAAATTGCAGTTAATAGAATTTCCAATATTCAGTAGCAGAAACTCATAGCAAAATGCTTCATTGAAGGCTCATGCTTCAAGAAGGCTATGGAAGTATTTGAATAATTTTAATAATTTGGATAACTGAGAGATAGGAAGATAGATAGATAGATAGATAGATAGATAGATAGATAGATAGATAGATAGATAGACAGACAGACAGAGAGTGGATATTGTTTCTGTATGAAATACTGTATTAACCTGAATGTCTATTGTATAAGTCTATGGGAACTGATGAGATGCATCCCAGAGTCCTGAGGGAATTTGCTGATGTGGTTGCCAAGCCACCCCCCTTATTTGAAAAGTTAGGCAGTGAGGAGAAATCTCTGGTGACTAGAAGAAGGGTAACATTGTCCCCATTTTTAAAAGGGATGGAAAAGATGACCCTGGGAACTACCAAACTGTGAGCCTTGCCTCTGTGCCTGCAAAGATCATGGAACAGATCCTCCTAGAAGCTCTGCTAAAGCACATGATGGACAAAGAGGTGATTAGTGGCAGCCAGCACAGCTTCACCAAGGACAATTCCTACCTAACCAACCTAGTGGCTTTCTATGATGGGGTAACTACATCAGTGGGCATGGGAAAACCAGTGGATATGATGTTTCTGGACTTCTGTAAAGCTTTTGACATGGTCCCCCGCAACATCCTTCTCTCTAAACTGGAGATAAATTAATTTAATGGGTGGACTGTTCAGTGCATAAGAAATTGATTGGATGGTTGAATGCAGAGAGTAGTGGTCAACAGTTCAATGTCCAGAGGGAGATCCATTACAAGCGGTGTCCCTGAGGGGTCCATACTGGGACCAGTGTTGTTTGATGTCTTCATCAATGATAGAGACAGCAAGATTGACTGCACCCTCAGCAAGTTTGCAAATGACACCAAGCTGAGTGGTGCAGTTGCCACACCAGAAGGATGGGATCTCATCCATGCTGGGGTGATTTCCATATCACATTGTTTTCCATATCACATTGTTTTCCTCATGATCATTTCTAGGGAACTAGGAAAATGACATTATGGGAGGGATAGGAGAGGATTGATTTGCCACTCGTTCCTGTCAATTTTTCCCTTTTTGTTGGTTTCCAGTACATCCTTCCTGAACATACCATGTTTTAGAAGATTCAGGAAAAGCTGTAAGATTAAATTTCAGTCATACAGATGGAGATAAAAATCCTTTCCACATCCAGTCTAACAGCTTGGTCAACATTGGCAAAGAACAACAAAAGCAGTATCATGAAAGCCGATGCTGCTGGGTAAATCCTGCCCAAAATCTCTCTGATAATTTTTGAGTCCAGTCAGCCAGTCTGAGACCTGACTTTGATAGTACAAGTTATCAAAGGGGTATTAGTCATATAGGCTTCATTGCAAATCAATGTTAATAGATTTCATTCTGCACCTTCCAGTCATTTTAGAATGTATTTCTTATTTCACTTGCAAGGCAGTTCTTACAGGTACTGTAAGGTTACAGCAGCCTTATAAAATTTGGAGTAAGTAATAACTTGTCCTGCACACTCTCTGATGTGCAAGCCTTGTGAAGGGGAAAAAAAAATGGCACATGCTTACAGGCTATCAAGTTTCTTAGACAAAAAGAAGAGTCCAGCAAAATCAGTGAAAATGCTACCTTTGTATTTCACTCTGGATCAAGCTTGAAATAGAGCTATGATACCATTCAATATAATGAGTAAAGCAATGGTAGTGAGGAATCTATTTCTGGCAACATGTTTATTGTAGCTTTCTGGAGGAATCATTTTGTGAAGTTAATAAGAAAAAGATTTATCTTTATAGAAATTGATTTACCTTTTTTTTAATTGGCATAAGTAGCATCACTTGCAACATAATAAGACTACATTTCTCCTTGGAATGCTTTACAAATATCTGTGTCACAAAAATGGACCCAGACAAGGAAGTTTCTGGATCACTGTTCCAATTTTGGGTAGTATAAGTCCCTATAGAATACAATAAGCATTATAAAAATGAAGCTTTCATCTAAAAAGTATTTAATACTTTTATTATACTAGATCATGCTTAGTTGTACCATATTCTCTGTGCTTTGATGACTTTCCTTTAATTTCTAAGCTATATCTATTAAGGAATTTATATCCATCACTTTCTGTGTTACTACAGTTTTATCATAAAAAACTTCCTCTTTCAATGGTGCTTATCTTCCTGACGTAGCTGGCGAATAATGTGAAGAGAATCATTGTGTTTTACAGTAGTTGACACTATGGCTATGAAAATTAGTGCCATACACAATAAGTCAAAACATTAGAAGATCTTGATTGTTTCTAAATCATGCAGTCCTGGAAAGTTCTAAGTACTCTTAACTCCTACAAAAAGCGTTAGGATGAGAGAACATCTATCTTTTTGCATAATCAAACCTTCTGAGAGTACTAAACATAGAGCTGAACTGCAATATATTATTAAGAGAGTACTACACTGCAATGCTTAGAAATTAATAAAATATTTGTGTAACATATAGTGAGCATAATCTGTTCTATTTTCTATAAACAGGAGTTTATATCTCTGCAGGTAACACAATTTTTTTTGAAAAATATTCTCAAACTTAAATCACAGATGTTTATGTGGTTTTGGTAGACATTTTGAGCTCACTACAGAACCTTTTAGATCTTGTGGAACTACAAGACCTGTTTTGCACAGGCTGTAATTACCAGACAAAAAGCGCTGGAAAGAAAATTTCAGAAAAGTGTTCTCTTACTTCAGTACTTCTAAAAACTGATAGACATTTTAAAGTCAGAAGAACAATCATTATTCACTTATGATTAATCAGACTTTTTAATCAACTAGAAGGTTTAAGAAAAGACTGGCTGGTTTTAAGAAGTAGAAGTAGTTTTCTTTCTTCAGATTTGTTTTTTAGACTTCAAAAACTGAGCACTTTCCTGTGTAATAGGAATGGTTTAGTGAGTCATGTTATATAGTCTCACAATAGTAAAAATCATTCTATGTGCAGCAGGAAGAAAAAAACAGTAAGTAAGATTTGGTTTAGAGATTCCATCTGTGTTCACAGAGCAGTTCCCCACTCCAGCAGACTGGCTCCTCTGGTACTGCTTACTACTTTATGTTGCCTATAGCTATAATATCTTACTGTGATATTTGCTGCAAGGCACTCCTCTGGATGAATGAACTCCAAGAAACCTGTCTCAGTTTAAAGAACTATTTTTTTACATTTTTAACTCTGGTCATGAAACTGTATTTCTTACACAGCATTCTTCTGTTAATAAATATTACTGACAGTACACCAATAGTGTAGATAATGACATCCATCCATCAAAGTAACTAAATTTAAAAAAATTATTAGCCAGATAAAGGGGTATATTAGGGAGTCCTTAATTAATTACTTTCATTGGGGGATTCAAACAAAACCATTCTGTGAAGATTAATTAAATAAAAGATAGATCTCTTAATATAGAAGAACATGCATTTTCTGAAATGAAAACATATGCTAGGAACAGTAAAGGCAAATTTAAGTGCAGTATCACAGATAAATGACAAAATCTAAGATTACGTTCTTGAATAATTCTTCATAGTACTCAAGCCATAACTTGCAGTAAGCCATTATACTATATGTTAGATTATCATTAAGGAATTCTGTTTCTGAGTGTCACAGAAAAAGGACTTTTTCCTTTCTGATACATATAAATTAATTAAATCAAATTAATCAGGATGCAAAGAAATTACAAATTGTATACCATAGGCCAATATCACAACCATATTCAGAATTTCTAATGACAACTGTTGATTTATGTAGGGGGTAACTATCAGATATCTTGATGATGCTATTCCACAACCATTTATGTTGAAACAGAAAAATATATTTATTTTAATGCTCAATGTTACAGAAGAATAATACCTGCATAACCAGACTAAACAAAATTCAATTTTACCTAATCATAGTCTACAATGATTTGGGGTTTTTTTTATTTGGCTTTCTGAACTGCCTTGAAGTGTAACATGACATGCATTGCACCTCAAATGATGTATTTAATTTTGAGACCCTCACTACAAGAAAAACATTAGATCCTGGAGTGTGTCCAAAGAAGAGCAACGAAGCTGGTGAAGGGGCTGGAGAACAAGCCTTATGAGAGGCAGCTGAGGGAGCTGGGGTTGTTTAGCCTGGAGAAGAGGAGGCTGAGGGGAGACCTTATCATTGTCTACAATTACCTGAATGGAGGTTGTAGCAAGGTGGATGTTGATTTGGTCTCCCATGTGACTGGCAATAGGATGTGAGGAAATGTCCTCGAGTTGCACCAGGGGAGGTTCAGATTAGAGATCTGGAAAAAATTCCTCACTGAAAGGGTTATCAGGCACTGGATCAGGCTGCCTAGGGAAGTGGTTGAGTCACCAACCCTGGAGGTATTTAAAAGATGGGTAGATGAAGTGCTCAGGAATATTGTATAGTAGTGGACAGATACAGTGAGAATTGATGATCTCAAAGGTCTTTTCCAACAAAACAGTTCTATGATTCTATGATTTGGTGTTCCTAGATGCTTCTTTGACCCTCCAGGCGTGTTTCCTCAAAATATCCCTCCATTGTCCTGCAAAACTTTACGTACTTTATAGTCTATAATTCTATTATAGATTCTTACGGACCCATACCAGAACCAGAGCCCCCAAAAATTTAATTAGGAAGGGTCCTTCAGAGATCAGCTAATCCTCTGTCCTGCTCAAAACAGGTCTGACTAGATCAGGTTACTCAAGACCATTCCTGTAAAGACTTAAATGTCTTCAAAGATGGAATTGTCATCACATTTCTAGGGAACTTATTCCATTGTATATTCAACAGTAAAGCCCTGTGAGATTTTTAACTTGTTGATTGAAAAGCTGCTAGATTTTCTAATTACAATGGTCTGAAAACGCATTCAAGAATTTTTACATGATGTGTGCTCATGTGGTGCAACCTGAAGATATGTATTTACTTGTTGATGTTTGCGTTGTTTTTGACTGGGAAAGAGTTAAGTTTCTTCATAGTGGCTAATATGAGTGTGTGTTTGGGATTTGTGCTGAAAACTGTGTTGTTGATAACACAGGGAAGTTTACGTTACCACAGAGCAGTGCTTACGCAGGCCTTTTCTACCTCAAACACTGACTCATCAGTGAGTAGGCTGGGAGTCCGCAAGAAGTTGAGAGAGGACATGATGGGATAGCTGACCCCAATTGACCAAAGGGATATACTAAACTATGCAATGTCATGCCCAGCATACAAAGCTGGGGGAAGAAGGGGAGGATTGAGGCACTCTGAGTGATAGTGTTTTCCTTCCCAAATAACCATTATACATGATGGACCCCTGCTTTCCTGGAGATGGCTGAACACCTGCCTGCTGATGGGGAGTAGTGAAAGAATTCCTTGCTTTGCTTTGCTTGCATGCATGGCTTTGTTTTTTGGTGTGTTTTTTTTTTTTTACTTATTAAAATGTCTTTATCTCAATCTACGATTTTTTTCACTTTTACTCTTCTGATTCTCTCTCTCATCCTACCAGGGAGAGTGAGCAGACAGCTGTATGGTTCTTAGTTGACACAACAATGTTTTAAAATGGAATACTGTATTGTAAAAGAGTGGGGTTTGGATTGTCTCTCAAGGCAACATTTATAATATTTATAAACATATTCTTTAAAACATCCTGAGGATAACATACGGTTAGTAAGATTTTTACCTCATAAGGATCTTTCCTTGATTTTATTAATACAGAACAATTTCTACCAACTTTCTACTGAAGTAAACCCAGAAATAATTTTACCCATTTATTAGAGTCAAGCCTAAGAAATATGTGAAATGCTTACTGTTCCCCATCAATTCTTAGTTCAGTCTGACCACCAACAGCAAAGAAAAGAGCAGGGTATAGGCCAAGCATGGCTTAATTAGCAGTATGTCACCTTTTCAGGACTCAAAAAAAAATTATTTATTCTCTGTACCCATTTCTTGTGCTGCACTACTACTAGATGAGTGGAACCAATATACTTAAACCAAAATAAAGATGTCACAAAATCAATCAAATGGAAACTTGTAAATTCATTTTATAGTCTCTGAAACTCACTGAAATTAGCAGGAAGGTCAGACCCAATGTTAGCATTTAGAAGATGAAATTTATTCAAGGCTGTAAGGTTAAAAATCAACATTGGATTTCTTAGGCTTTAAAATGGTCATGATACTTGACAGTAATTGATCTCATTATTTTTTCACCTTAGCCAGAAATTCTAACTAAAATAAATTCTGTTCTGTTCATTCCAAACTATTTTTCAAGATTAATTTACTTTTTTTTTGTTCTACTCCAGCTTTCTGCTTCCCTCTCATAGAAGACATAGGTTACTTCAAAACATCTTTCCTACAATCCTTGTTTCAATGCTACAGCACACTTCCAGATTTATTGAAATCCCAGCTAAATCTTTTAACAGGAAAATTAATTAATGTCCTTGCACAATTGCACATACTCCAAGTAATATAAAAAACTATTAATACAGTCCTTTGCAACCACTGGAAGTAATATTTAACTTTGATCACATGAGGAAATAATGTTACAGTGATCATTATATTATCACAGATTAATATGTGTATGTACACACACTTTTCTGCTTTAATGCGCTATGTTATATTCTTACTTGTCTAAAGAAAAAAGACTAATTTTGCTCATATGCTTTGAAGTACTAATTTTAGACAGCCCCATATTTAAAAGGACTGAAGAAATAACCATGATTATTTTAGTCTCTTACCATACAGATTTTTCACTCAGATAATAAGGAATAATGTATAACCTGTATATAATATCTCTTCCATCACAAACTAAAATAGTTTTGGCATTTCAAAGGAATTTAACCTTATAGTGATGATGTGTATCATTATATATGATGTCATGCCTAGCAGTAGATCCCATGAGGGACCTGGACAAGCTGTAGAAATGGGTCTGTGTGAACCTCATGAGGTTTAATGAAGCTATTTGCAAGGTCCTACACCTAGGTCAGGGCAACCTGTGATTTCAATACATCCTGAGGGACAACGTATACTGAGAGCAGCCCTGCAGAGAAGGACTTGCGTGTACTGGGGAATGAGAAGCTCAACATGAGCATACAATGTGTACTCACAGCCTAGAAGGACAACCATATCCTGGGGTGAGTAAAAAGAAGCATGGCCAGAAGGCTGGGGGAGGCAATTCTCCCTCTCTACCCAACTCTTGTGAGATCCCACCCAGAGCATTGTGTCCAGTTCTGGAATCCCAAACATAAGAAGGATAAGTAACTGTTAGAACAGGTCCAGAGGAAGACCATGAAGGTGATCCGAGGGCTGGAGAAATTCTGCTATGAGGACAGGCTGAGACAGTTGGGCTTATTCAGCCTAGAGAAGGGAAGGCTCTGAGGGAACCTCACAACGACCTTCCAGTACCTGAAGGGGGCCTACAGGAAATCTGGGGAAGGACTTTTTACAAGGGCATGTAGTGCTAGGATGAGAGGGAATGGCTTATAATTGGAAGAGGAGGAAGATTTAGATTAGACATTAGAAAGAAATTCTTCATGATGAGGTTGGTGAGGCACTAGAACTGTGGATACTCCCTTCTTGGAAGTGTTCAAGGCCAGGCTGGACAGGGCCTTCAGCAGACCTGATCAAGTATGACGTGTCCCTGCTCCTGGCAGGGGTGTTGGAATTAGATGATGTTTAGGGTCCTTCCAACTCAAACCATTCTATGATTCTATGATTAACATGAAATTTGCTTACATGAAAATCCCAATGATTTACCCCAAGTTGCTATATAATTGTATTGTCAGGCATTGACAACTAGTTGGAAAGAGTGTACTGGTTGTTTTAGGATAGTGCCAGCAATTCAGAAGTTCTGATCTCTAGTGCTCGCCTGGTGTCATTTTCTGTTCTTCCTCTATCTTGCTTGCTCATAGCAAGCTGTGAATCAGGCAGCACCCAAGAGCATTCCTGAATGTTCCGACTTGGTTTGTGTGTACTATTAAATTATACCACAGTTCCAGGCTTGCTGTTTTTCTATGTCAGATATGTTTCCAGATAATATCTTGGTATGGCTTGAAGGTTAACATGGGCCAGGGAGTAAAGAGATCCATCTACCACATGGTGCTTTGAGGAAGTTCCCTTCTTTTGAAGGGGAAAAGACTTTAATACTGGCAGCTGTCTCTAGTACTCACAAACAGTGTTAGTAATAGTATTGAAGTGTTTGTAACTGGAAAGAGTTAAAGCATTTCACTTTGGTGCAATTTAAGTTCCTATATTGTGTGAACAAAAAATCATTGTAGTAGTGAGATGCTGAACAACCCTAAATGCCTACAGCCCAAGCTTAGCTATCTGTCCAGTATAATAGGACAGTAGCTTCATGTTGATTTGTGATCCTGTTGGGAATACAGAAGACTTGGACACATCCTCTTCAGCGTATTGAATTCACTGTTTTTTGCATCTCAGAAAATCGACTTAAAAACTGATAGTTCAATAGCTTAGACAGCTAAGCACTGATTAGTATGCTATCCTGGTAGGTACAGAAACGTGGGTTTAAACATCCTCTTGGTGAGGAAGGAATTTAACAGATGTCTGACTTGGTGGTGAGTGGAAAGGAAAGTGCCGTGGCCAGTTTCCCACTGCTCAGCCTGCCACAAGAATCTCCACCCAGGAAGGCAACTGGTACTGTAATCTCAGATTCATACACCCATTTATCATATGTGGAAGAGGCAAAGTAAGTCTGACAGGCACTCTTGGCTGGCCTAGGCATTGCCACACATGAACTATTTAATTCAAGAAAACAAAATTTTATACAGGGTGAATCTTCCTTTGCATTGTTTAGGAAATTAAAGCAATTAGTTTAGATTTGTGAATTCTCTTCCTAGAGCCAGTGCTATACCACTCTGATAAAGCCTAAATATATTGTACATTTGGGCCTAAATTCTCAGGGGGTGTTGGGAATCCTGATTTCTGGGAATGCTTATGTTAATCTATGTGTTAGACATGTAGAAGGTATGTCACCTGCGAGGTAAAAATCCTGGAAACCATAATAACATCCCATAGAAAATCACTGTAACCTGGGTCTCTCAGGTGGTACATATAGTACCTAGCTGTAGAACAATTCTCACTGTCTGTGATCACATCAATACTGAGACATATTACAATAAATGAAACTGCATTAGCCTGATAAAACCCTTCATCAAATATTCAGTGCTTAATGCATTCACAGAACAGGTAAGACATAAGAGTTCATGGTTCTTTCATAAAGAGATAGAGATCTGGGAGCTGCTGACCCCTAATAGCATTCTAAGATCATAGAATCATAGAATCACCAGGTTGGAAGAGACCCACCAGATCATCGAGTCCAACCATTCCTACCAATCTCTAAACTATGCCCCTCAGCACCTCATCTACCCGCACCTTAAAAACCTCCACGGAAGGCGAGTCAACCACCTCACTGGGCAGCCCGTTCTACTGCCTAATGACCCTTTCCGTGAAGAATTTTTTCCTTATGTCAAGCCTGAACCTCCCCTGGCGGAGCTTGAGACCATTCCCTCTTCTCCTGTCCCCTGTCACTTCGGAGAAGAGACCAGCTCCCTCCTCTCCACAACCTCCTTTATACTACCTCAGGTAGTTGTAGAGAGCAACGAGGTCTCCCCTCAGCCTCCTCTTCTCCAGGCTAAACAACACCNCTCCTAGTCTGTAGCACTGCATAGGGTTGTTGTGCCCCAAGTGCAGGACCCAGCATTTGGCCTTGTTAAACCTCATGCCACTGGACTAAGCCCAGCGGTCCAGTCTGTTTAGATCTCTTTGCAGAGCCTCCCTACCCTCCAGCAGATCAACACTTCCACCCAGCTTAGCGTCATCTGTAAACTTGCTAAGGGAGCACTCTATGCACTCGATCTGGCTTTTTGTTTTAAAAGACAGGGAAGAGATAATATTAAGCATTCTAATCCCCTATATATATTTCTAGGTAGAAGTGTTCAGGTTGAAAATAGGAGGGTCAGGGCAATTTAATCTTAACAGTAGGCTTGAATGTCCTTGTAACTAAAATTCTTATATCCCTAAACAAGTGAATTCTTAAGTACCTACAAGGGTAAGCAGCAGGTGAGCTGGAAAGTATAAACACCAGTGGTTGCATTGGATATTGGACTTCAGTGAGACTTTTAGGTATTGTCAATTTTGCCTCTGATTCTTAGGATCAATTGTATTTCTGACAAGTCATTCAGCAGTGGGGATCTGGTCATGTTTTGTAATATACATAACAAATTGACTTTGTTGCTGTATTTACAATTTCTACAATGGTAGAAAAGTCTATGCAGTTCTGATATGTAGCTTTTCAACACTTTCATCTCTCAGTTACAGAAATCTGGTGTAATGGATTTAGATAATGATCAATCTATATGAAATTACTGGAAAAAATATTTATGTCAGTAGGATTCTTTTCCTAAGTCAAACCACTTATCTAAAGAATGTACAATAAATAACTGATTTTTTAAGTTAATCTAAGATTCCCAAACAGCAATATTTGTATGCAACTAAAATATAATTCTCCCTGTGTGTACCCATACATAAAATGTTTTATATTAGGGAACAAATAGCACATAGACTGTTAATAGAAAAAGTGATACAGGCTTGAGCACTGAAATAAAATTTTCTGGATTTTCTCTATTTTGGTCAAATCATGAACCTACAATATGACAGATGAATGCAAAATTATTATCATCCCACAACACCATGGAGTTATGTGGGACTGAGAAAACAAAAGACAGGATGAAGCCACAGTGACTGAATAGTTTTCTAAACAAAACTATGGTTTCTTTAACCACACTTTTATGTAGTAGTATTTTTTTGAAGTTTTCAATTGAATCAGTCATGTTGCATTATGCTGCCTGACTCCTAACATGATGTGATGGAGGTACAAAATGACAAAAGGCATTTGCAATAATCAGTCAGGAAATAAAAAACAAGAAAAGCATCAATAGCAAAACAGTTCATAATGAATCTATTGTATAGCTTGTGGACTGGGTAAAATGCATTTTCACTCTTTAAAAGTCTGTATTTTCAGTATTATCTCACAGAAAGATATCCAAAGCAGAAAGAGCTTTTTGTAACATACTTTGTATAAGGAATGTCACTTTATTTATTTGTGCATGTTTCAGTATGTAATTTATGTGCTTTTTAACTCTGGTTTAAGGAAGTCTGTATGTGCAAGCTATGTTCTGGCCTACTGAGTGTAGTTTTGAGATATGTTTTTCTATGCACTTAAATCCATTTAAAGATATGTTTTGATCTAGAACTGAACCATATATATGTGGAATTGCACATGCTCTTCCAACATATAAAATGAATTTTTACTTCATGATAGGTTGAAAATAGGAATTTGAAAAGCAGAAATATTTTATCTTAAACTTGTAGCTTAAAAGAGCTAATTAGATAGTAGAAATTTTATACGTGAAACTAATTGCAGCTAAAAATTAAGATAGACAATTCAATAAATTTTTGGCCCTCATAAGAAGAATTGATTAGATGTCTTTTTGGAAAGGCAATAAAGGAAGAAGGCAATTTTGACTAAATGTACATTAAATGGCTAATTAAAAAGATATTTAAGAAATGAAAAAACAGTATGTTACTGAAAATAGAAAAGGTAAATGGTAATCAACACAACCTGGACTGTAAATGAGAAGAATTTTTTTTTTAAAAAGAGAAAAAGAAAACTAAGAATATAATAACAAAATAATTATTATTAGTGCTAAGGACACCATAACTAGTAATGAAAAGAAAAGCAACTAGAAGAGCTGTAAGTATGTTATTCAACCAAGATTGTGCAACTGAGAACTAATATGGAATAAGCACTAATGCTGCATAAATGTCTGTCATCAAGACAAAGTTTTCTCAGTATCTCCGTACACAGGAATACATCAGATAATGCAGTTAAAATCAAGTTGATATTCCAGAAAGTTAACATTGTATTGATATTGTTTCAAGACTGTGTTTATTTCTATTAGGACATAAATTAAGTTCAGGCAGCTAATCCCAGTGTTTGTCACCTAGATTTCTTCGGTTTAACTTGAGCTACTGTACTTATGTTTTGGTTTCAAATTAAGTGAGAACTCTTAAAAAATGAAAAACCAAAACAACTACAGGCATCTTGGATGGACTACAGGGAGGAAGTGAGATTATGCAGAGTAAAAGTCAGGAAAAAACTAGAGCTCAGATTGGCCAAGTGAGCAAAATATAATGAACAATTCTTCTATAAATACACTGTCAATAAAAGGAGGAACAGAGACAATATTCAGTCCCTATTGGATGCAAATAGAACAAGTGTGACAAAGGATGAGGACAAGGCTGAGGTACTTAATGCCTTCTTTGCCTCAGTCTTTAATATTAAGGAAAGTTGTTCCCTCTGTGTACATAAAAAGGAGTTAAAGGAGCAGAACAAAGCTCCCATGATCCAAGAGGAGGTGGTTAGAGACTTAATTGCCTAACTAGACACTCACAAGTCTATGGGGTCAGACGGAATCTATCCAAGAGTATTGAGGGAGATGGCGGATGTGCTGGTCAAACCCCTTTCCATCATCTTCCAA
>WAAB01024311.1:97425-117955 GCA_013389865.1 Piaya cayana
TTAGCAAGTTTGCAGATGACACTAAGCTGGGTGGAAGTGTCGATCTGCTGGAGGGTAGGGAGGCTCTGCAAAGGGATCTGAACAGACTGGACCTGGGCTGTATCAAAAGAAGCATGGGGAGCATTTTGAGGGAGGTTATTCAGCACCTCTGTTCCTCTCTTGTGCGACCTCATCTGGAGTACTGTGTCCATTTCTGGCATCCTCAACATAAGTATGATATGGAGCTGTTGGAATGGGTCCAGAGGAGGGCTACAAGGATGATCAGAGGGCTGGAGCACCTCCCATATGAGGACAGGCTTAGAGAGTTGGGTTTGTTCAGCCTGAAGAAGAGAAGATTCCGAGGAGACCTTGTAGATACCTTCCAGTACCTGAAGGGGCCTACAAGAAAACTGGGTGGGGGGCTGTTTACAAAAGCTTGTAGTGATAGGACTGGGGGCAATGGCTATAAAGTGGAGAGGGGCAGATTTAGACTACATAGAAGGAACAATTTCTTCATGATGAGAATGGTGTGGCACTGGAACAGGTTCCCCGGGGAAGTTGTGGATGCCCCTTCCCTGGAAATATTCAAGCCCAGGTTGGATGGGCCCTTGGGCAGCCTGATCTATTGGGAGGTGTCCCTGCCCATGACGAGGGGGTCGGAACTTGATGTTTAGGGTCCCTTCCAACCCAAACTATTCAATGATTCATGCTGAGTAGGGTTTGGAATCCATTTCCCTGTCTTTTTGGGTGACATCTTTAACAATTGACTTGCTAGACAGAGTCTGGGTATCTTCAAAGGGAACTTAGTGAAGTGGAACCTAATGTCATAGGGGCATCCACTATTTCCCTCTAATTCTGTGTATGTTCAGTGGCAGATAAGGTTCATTATCTTTCTTTTCCAGAGTTAATGAAACAAAAGAGTACTTTCCAGATAGTGATCCATCTCATTTTTATCTTGTCTCACTCTCCAGAACTACTTATTACAGATATTGTATAATACATAGGTAGATACATTGAGAAATGAACACTACATGCCTTGTTTGGGGAAACTACAGTTGGCAGATATTAATTCACATCCTAACCAAAGCAGACTGAGACAGTCTGGAGATACTTCAGTCGCCTGCCACCTCAGTGGAGGAAAACGTGCCTAGATTAGAGTAGGACCTCCTACAAAACCTGACAAAGACAAAAGTTCAGCGGTTATCCTAGTTTGACTGGATTACTTCTTTTCTTCCCTGTTACACTTGTTCTCTCTCACTTACAAGTGGAGGATGGGGCTGGTACCCAAGCAGATTGGAAAGGTCCTATCTTTGTATAACTAAAGGACAGAAAATGGATTCTTAGAAAGGATCTGTTTCTAGTCTGCCTTTGCTGTTTGCATGTGAGGACGAAAAATGACTTCCAAGATATACACAACAGTAAAATTTATGAAGAAATGGATCAAATGTAAAACAGGCTAGTGAACAATCTAAGCAGCTTACTGTATTTGTACATTTGAAAGATTTTATCATAGGTGTGCAGGGCTACACAACCAGGGGTAGGGAGCCTGGCCATCCTCTTCCGCAGAGGAAATAGGATCACAAGCAATTCTGCTGGAGGCAACAAGGGAAAATGGGTATAGCTGGCATGAGCAAGGAATGGGACCTAAATTTTTATTCTGAAATATCTTACATAGATAATGTCATAAATACAACAACTAATTTTTTAAAATAATTTATAAAAAGAAATTTTATAGAGTGTCTGTGACAGTCTAGGGGTTGCAGGGGTGTTGTTTGTGAGGAAGGGCTGTGGCTGAACATGTCTGATTCCAGCTGTCTCTTGTGGGCACAGCTGAGCCCCTCCATCAAGATCGTGGTGCCTCTGAAAAAACATATTTAAGAAAGGATAGAAAATTCCAGGAATGGGTGCAAGGAGGTGGCTGGGTTAAGGAAGAATTGGGAAGCAGCAGAGGAAACAACAAATTCCGTGAAGAAGGAGGGGAAAGAGGTGCTCCAGGTCTCTGGAGCAGCGATTTCTCTGCAGCCCACAGACAGAGCATTTTGGTGTTTCTAAAGGAAGTGCAGCTCATGGAGAATCCACAGAGGAGTAGGGGTAAAGCACAAGGAAGCAGTTCCAGGGAGGAGCTCTTATGCACTGGCCAACTGTACCCCCATCCCTCCCACAGTCCTTGGTGGTAGCAGAAGGTAGAAGAGTCAGGAGTGAGGGATTGAAATTGAGGCAGGGAAAGGTCAGAAGGAAAGCTGTTGTTTTAATTTTTGGTTTTGTTTCTCACTCCCCAAATCTATTTTAACTGTCAATTAATTAAATTAATTTCCACTAAACTGAGTCTCTTTCACACATGACAGTAAATGATAAGTAATCTCCCCATTTTCTTGTCAGCTCAAGAGCTTTTCCATCACATTTTCTACCCCATCCTCTAGAGGGAGAGTGGGTGACCATCTGGGTGGGCATTTGGCCCTTAGCCAAGGCCAACCCACACCCACTAATAAAGACATACTAATAAGTATGTTGCTTATGTGTCAAGTAGCTTTGAAAGTCACTGAAAACACTACAACTTTCTTTATTTGGTCAAAGGAAGAAACTCTCATTAATTTAAACCATAGTGTTTATGAGCTTCCAAGAGGATGTGATATGTACAAGAATGAGCAGAAAAAGGTAAATCTGTAAAACATCTGCTAAATAAAGTCTAAGATGAACCAAGTTATCTACACTATCACGTTCCTGAAATAAAATTCCATCAATCTAAGCTAATGGTTCTTAATAAATGGGGTTAACAGTTAAAAATGGTTCTTTTCTTCCACATTATAAGTAATCATTGCACACAGTAATAAAAATAGAAAGAATGACTTCAGGATTTTTTCCCTTTGAATTGAGTTGTCACACATTAACTTAGCATTTAAAGCACAGTTCATTAATACAATGTCATTGATGTGTGACTCCATTATCAAAGCTTTTCAAGATGTAAATTTCACATTGTAAGCTGCCTGTCTTTCTGAAACCTGGGAAACATTTTAGGTCCACTTAGTAGTCAACTTTATAATACTGTTACATTAGGTGTATTTTGTTGTAGTCTTGTCCCTACCATTTAATTTTCATGTTGTCAAAAGCAGATATAAACTCCCCTAGACTATAAATATTTGAATTAGAGAAACAGCAACAGCCACAGTTGAATGATGTCAACTTGGTGTTTTCTTCTTTGAAGTACCTCTTGTAACTTACATCACATTTCATCTGTTCAAACAGGAAGAGAACAGTGAGAGAGAGGGTGGTACAACTCATACATTATATTGGTACAACTGAATACATTTGACAATCATTCTAGCAACTAGCAACTTGCATGCATTGCCATCATCTATAAACAAGCAACATGAAGGGAAGGAGCTGTAAGGCATAACGGGTTATCCTCTTAAAACAAAGATATTTTTCCTCATGCCCAGCTGGGATAATCCTGCCATTAGGTATGGCTGTATCACAGATTGAAGTATGTCGGAGGGAATCGCATAGTAACTTTAAATAAGATAGTACTGGGAGCTGTAGTTTCCCAAAGCAGAATGTAAGTTAATTTTTTCTCTTGGGAAGATAAACTAGTCAATGAATTGCCCTGTATTATTGTAGGTAGCATACTTCTAGTATTTGGACTGGTTTGGACCTTTGGATCATGCAATATGGAGTTCTGATAAGCACAAGTCTTCTGTAAGTTTCAAAGAGCAAGATGCTCCTTTGAAACACCTCTGCTATACATGGCACTGTAGGAAACAATCACTCAGTAAACGGTTTATTACTAACAGTGCTGTTTCAGGCTCTGGTTTGGTCCATGTGAGTGCAATAATGATGGAAGCTGAATCATCTACCAATTTTAGAAAAGTTAGATTTATATTTGTTTGTGGATGGAAATACTGATGTCTTGTAATTAGTAGAAATCGTCTCTGGAAAGTACTTTTCTTTAAATAAATCAGCTGCTTATTCGAGTATTAGTAGTACTCTAGTCACACAGGTTTGTGCTATATTAAATTTTGTGCTGTGCTTATATGTCAAAAGGCAACTGTTATTAAATAAAGAACAGCATCACATTTTTATTATTCATAGCCCTGCTTACAAGAAGCAGGATTTACCAGCTTTTTCTTTTCCTCTTTATCAGCTAATCATTGTTGCCTGCTACACAAAAGAGGTTCTACAGTTATACAAAATAGAAACATCATGAAATATTTTTGACAATAGCAAAACAGCAGAGTCAGGGAGGAAAAAGAATTGAGGAAAAATAGGATTTTCAGTTCTATTAGGTGTTTATAGGGGAGAGAATGACCTCACAGTTACTTTTACATGTTACTTCACATCGGTTTCACAGGGATACATCTAGCCAGCCAAAGGAGCAATAAGGCTCTGTATCCTGGTACTGAAGAAACAATTGCATGCACAGGTCTGATAGTCTAATAGTAGCAGCTACTGGCCAGGACTCAAATACGTGATTGTGTTCCATATCATGTTATAGATTATATACTATATAGTATATATAATATAGTACACATTATATGCCACAAGTCATATTCATTATGTATTATATATGATATACAATATCATATATATGATATCAAATATATATGATATCACATTTGATATATAACATATGTTTATATGATATATAATATATTGCATATCATATATCACATATGATGCATTATGTATCATGTATCATACATTATATCTATTGTATATTGTACATTATATTCTTTATTACCTATTTCACACTTTGTATTATATCATTGGAATGAGTCAGTGACGACAAATGTGACCCAAAATGTGGCCCTAAAATGTTCCTAAATATTTTTTCTTGGACAGATGCTTTGCATGCTTGAAAATAAGTGACAAAATACAGAAGACAATATGTGAAGATCCAGCTACTTTTAAGGCCATTCACATGTTTAAGAGACTTCAGTATCAGTTAAAAAATTGATTTAGTTCAGGTTTAAAGATTAGAGGAATACTAGGATGAGAAATATAGGGCAAGTTAGGGGAAGTTTTGTTCAAGAGCAAATAATCCAACCCACCATCTAATTAAAATTAAAGTTTTGGAGTGGAAATGAGTTTCAAGGAAAGTGAGATGAGGAGGGTTAATTCAGGTCGGGATAGAGATTCTATGGAATGTAAAAATCTCTTTTTCTGAAATAAGACATATTTAAAAATAGTCAGAAGGATTAGATGGTCAACAGGGCTATGGGGGACAGATGGAGTGGGATATGGGGTCTCCCATAAAATATTTTCCATGTGTGCACAAGTGGGATGTAATATAATGTAAATTATATTATGTAATAAAAACAATTTTAAAATTATTCAATTTAATAAATTCATATTTTTTTCACAATAGGTATGAAATATAAGACTACACATCAAGTAAAATCAAGTCTTCCCTTGCAACAGAAAAATGCAGTTCCACTGGAAAGGCTGTAGGAAAAGGAATTTAATTCTTAACAACTCAAAATTCTGTGCAAAGAACAAGAGAATACAGCAGAAATAAGAGATTGTTTCCAATAATCAAATAAACTTAAACATAAAAATAAACATATATTGTATGTATTTATTAATGCATGCATTAAAATGTCATCTAGCTTTTCTCTTTACCTGAATCTTCGTATTTTGTCTTTGAATTTAATCAGATACTCACCGTGGATTTCCCTACTACTGTAGACAAACATTCTTTCCTCTTGTGACCCATATATACAGGGAAAAGCAAGTTTTTCTGAAACAGCCTTCAGAAGCACAGTATTAGACAATATTCTAAGTTTTGGAGCATACAAAACAGGAATCAATGAGGCAGTTCTATTTTTGGCTTTTGAATGAGCCGACTCATTAAAAAAGTTTCTGCTTCAAGGCATACAGAAAGATTAAAAAATCCTAACCACCTGCACATGCCTATATCCCAGGAAGTTTTTTTAATGTGTTTCTGAACATGTTTCTGAATATGAATCAACTTAAGGTTCAAAGTGAAGAAAATTATGTATAGTATAATTTAACCAGTACAAGCCCTCAGTATTCTGTACTGTATAGAAGTATGTGACCAGATATGACAGTTCATAGAGATTCTAAATAGGTTAGCATTCATCTGTAAGAGGTCTAACCTAGTTCTCTTTTTACGGAAGCCAACTTCAGAGGTGAGGCACTCATGTTCAGCTAAGTGCAAGGAATTCACATGAACTATAGCTGCGACAGTGGCATGTTAGATACCCTGGAGGATAATGGTTAAGCTAGGAAACAGAGTTAAGAGAAGCTTTACTGTGCTAACTGCTTCAATTTGGGCCAAGGAACTGTAAGTGAAATTAGTCTTGGTTAGGCAGTAGTCCACTTCCATGCCTGACTGGTGTATCGTCACTTCTTACAATATGAGGAACCAACACAGACATTGCCTGAGCAGTAGCTGTTAACAGGGTTGTTGAATGGTTGAATGGTTTAAAAATATGCTTCTGCCTCTAGTTAGAAAACATTTGTTATATTTCTTACCAGTAAGTAACATTTTTGTTTTCTTGCATGGCAATAAACCACAGGGTGCCTTTACCACACAGAATGAAACATAGGAAAGGAATAATTTGTTGGTGATATCTTTAACAACTGAAACAATAACTACATTGCAGGTGGAAAGAAAGTTAGCTAAGTTCCTAGTTTCTATGCATTCTGACAAAGGGAACTAGTAAGAACTACTGTTGAAAAAACATCAGCAAAATATAGCAATATCATATACACATGTGAGAGCCTATCATAGAAGCAGCAACTTCCACTCCTTTTCTTACCCTGATGAAGCTCCCTGGTGGGGTGAGGTCAGGGGTGGGTCAGGTGGGGTGTGGAGATGAGTTCAGCCATCAGCTGATCCCTGGAGTTTTGGTAACATTTTAGTTTCCTTTGTACCTGTCCACCGGCCAAAAACATTTCCTTTTTTTATGCTATTTATAGTAAGTTTATACCTATGGGCAGAGAAGCTTCAGTGAATGTGGTCGCTATATTAATTGTTGATTGATGGAGAAAATTTTCTCTTTGTGTGTCAACTTGCTGTTCACTCTTGCATACATCTGTAGGTAAGTTTAGGCAAAGCAGGACTATTTCAGTACAGGTTCTGTTATCCATCGTGGAAAATACAGGAATATAATCCTAGATTAAATCAAAAAACTTTTGGAAGAAGATTTTATCCCATCACAGCGCTTGTTCATGAAAGAATTCAAATTCCTTCTTCATCTGCTGTTTACTTTATATTCCTTTCTATATGTGAGTATCTATGTTTCTCCTTTCCCTTACTTGCCTTACTTTCAGGAATGACCAGCACAGATTTCAGGGGTGGTTGTGGTAATCAAGCAAGCCTGTTCTAATTAAAACCAAAAGGCACTCTATTTTTTCTCATGTTACTGACTAACCTGGAGCCTACCATTTTGCTTTAGCTGGTTTTTGTTTAAAAAAAAATCCCCTATTGTGGAGATCAAAATATTCAAGTTGAATACTGACAAGATAGTTATTATTTGGAGAAGACTACAGATATGAATTTTTCACTTCAAATATTATTTAGAATTGTCCTACTCAGAAAGTATTAGTTAATGGTTTCTTCAGACTGATAAACCACATACTGTAGAGAGGAGCCTTAGAAAAATGCAAATTTAATGCAAATACTATAGTTTTCTGTGTAAATGGCATGTAAATTTCACTGCATTCTGAATGTCGAGGGCAATTCACCACATACACACTGAGTGTATCTTGGTTGCATTTTTTGACTTATGAATTCCTTAACTTAATTATCCCTGCAGAGTCAGGACCTTACAAGAGGAACAGATTGATAGACTAGACAGGTGGAAGCTACTCCTCTATTCTAGGTGATACAAAGACATCCCTAGAGAAGAATGATCCTGTGATTTAGAGCCTTATTTCGCAATGAGGAAAATAAGACTCAGTTTTGCTACAGACATCCTCTATGACCTTGGACACTGCTCCAGAGGCACCTAGCCAACTGGAAGCACAAGACGTTGATATTTGACTGGCATTCAGATAGTCTGAATCTGGGCTTTAGCCTCTCTGTGCATCAGGTCTCAGTCTGTAAAAAGAAGATAAATCACCTTCACTGCTTCACAGTAGTATTGGACAATTCATCTCAGAATATGAATACTGGGGTTTGTGTAAGTATCTTTATAATACTTCATTTTTGCTTTTTGCATCTGTGTCCAACAGACAGTGGAGAACACAAGAACTAGACCTATAATATGATTTTGTCACTTCATAAAGCTATCATCCAAACAATCCTGGTTTCTAGTTCCTCTTCTTCTTGGCAAAAAGCCAACAGATATTAAATATATGTGTGTGACTTACATTGAATATATGTTTATTTTATCTTATAGAGACATGTACGTTTTTATCTCTGATGAGTTATTTGAACATGCTGCTTATGTGTAAATGTTTATGCCATCGGCTAATAACACATGGTTTTGAAAGTCCTGCTAACACATTTACAGTCTATATGTCATTACAGGTTCACAAAACTATTTAAATACACCTCTCCTTTTAGTAGGCCTCAAATGTACTGGATTCATCCCTCCTGGTGGGTAAGATCAGAGAATGGGAGACTGAGACAAGAATGAAGTTAATCAGCTAATTGTAACTCAAGTCTACCAACCAACAGTTTTCATTTACCAAGTACAAGACAAAGTAGTACTCTTACACAATATCTTATTTAGTGCAGAAAATTCTTGGATTTCAAAATTCAAGTAGTTTTTCCTGGCAGTGAACTCTGCTTTCCTCAGAATTTTATAGAATCATAGAATGGGTTGTATTGGAAGGGGCCCTAAAGATCATATAGTTCCAGTACTCCCAGTTAGGTCTCACAAGAACAGAGTAGAAGGGCAGAATCACATATTTCTTTTGATGCACCCCAGGATACAGTGTGCTTTCTGGGCCACAAGCACACATTGCTTGTGTGTTCATACTGAGCTTCTCATCCACCAGCACGCCCAAGTCCTTCTCTTGAGGTCTACTCTCAATCTATTCATTGCCCAACCTTTATCTGTGTTTTGGATGGCCCCAAGTCAGGTGCAGGACCTTGCACTTGCCCTTGTTGAACTTTTTTAGGTTAGCACAAGCAGACTTCTTAAACCTGTATGGTCCCTCTGGATGACATTCCTTCCCTCTAGCATGTGAACCATGCCACACAGTTTGGTGTCATTGGCAAATTTGCTGACAGTGCCCTCAATCTCACTGTCCATGACTATGACAAAGACGTTAAACAGCACCAGTCCTAATACCGATCCCTGAGGAAAGCTACTTGTCACTGGTCTCCACTTGGACATTGAGCCATTGACCACAACAGTTTGAGTGCAACCATTCAGCAAATTCCTTACCCACTGTGTAGCCCATTGGACAGATCCATGTCTCCTCAATTTAGAATCATAGAATGGACCTGTCCAGGCCAATGGTAGATGGGTTCTCAATTAGGATACTGTGAGAGACTGTGTCAAAGGCTTTACTGAAGTCCACGTACACTATATCCACAACCTTTCTCTCATCCATCAAATGGGTCACCTTGTCATAGGAGGCAATCATGTGAGTTTGGCAGTACCTGCCTTTCATAAACCCATGCTGAGTGGGCCTGATCACCTGGTTGCCCTGTATGTGCTGTGAGATGACACCCAAAATGACCTGCTCCATGAATTTCCCTGGCACTGACATCAGATTGCCAGGTCTGTAGTTTTCTGGATCTTCTCTTCAGCCCTTCTTGTAAATGAGTGTAACATCTGCCAACCTCCAATCCAACAAAACTTCCCCCATCAGCCAGAACTGATGGTAGATGATGGAAAGAGGTTTGGCAAGCACCTCCACCAGCTCCCTTATTACCCTTGAGTGAATCCTCTCCAGGTCCATAGACTTATAAATATCTAATTTGCCTAGCAGGTCTCTAACCATTTCCTCTTGGATCAAGGGAGCTTTGTTCTACACTTCTTCCCTGTCTACTGGTTCATGAGGTTGTTCACCCAGTGGACATCTCACCTTACTATTATAGCCTGAGGCAAAGAAGGTATTAAGCACCTCAGCCTTATCCTCATCCCTTGTCACTATTATCCCCCCTGTGTCCAGTAAAGGATGGAGACTCTCCTTGGTCCTTCTTTTGTTACTGATATATTTGTGACAGATTTTTTTATTATCTTTCACAGAATGGGCCAATCTAAGTTCTGACTGGTCTTCAGCCCTTCTGATTTTCTCTCTATAAGATCTCACTTCATCTTTTTAGTCCTCATGAGTTGCCTGTCCCTTCTTCCAGAGTTTGTATATTTTCCTCTTTTTCCTGATTTCTATCCAGAGCTCTTTACTCAGCCAGGCTGGTTTTCTTCCCAACTGTCTCATTTGCTGGCACATGGGGGTCAGCTTGCTCTTGTGCCATCAGGAATTACTTCTTAAAGAACATCCAATCCCCACGAGCTCCTTTGCCCTTAAGGACTGTCTTGCATGGAACGTGATTCAGCAGCCTTCTGAACAGACCAAAATCTGTCCTCCAGAAAGAAGTCCAAGGTGGCTGTTCTACTGACTGCCACCTTGCTTCTCCTAGAACTGAGAACTCTATCATCTCATGATCGCTATGCCCCAGGTGTCCTTCAGCAGTCACATCTGCCACAAGTCCTTCTCTGCTAACAAACAGCAGGTCCAGCAGGGCACACTCACCAATTTTGTTAGGAAGATGTCTTCCACACACTCCAGAAACTTCGTACACTCTTTCCTTTCTGCTGTGTTATACTTCCAGCAGATGTATGGTCAGTTGAAGTCTCCCACAAGTACAAGGACTAGCAATCATGAGGCTTCTCTCAGTTGCTTATAGAATATCTTGTCAGCCTCCTCATTGTGGATGGGTGGTCTACAGCGCACTCCCACCACAATATCTGCCAAATACAGTACTTCTCAGGGCCCTGAAATCCCTTTTAATTACTCTCAATTTTTTTTTTGAGATTTTGTTACTATGTAACTGGAAGATCGGCAATGGATAATAATCCATGGGCCTGACTGAAATCGGTAGTTTTCTCACTACATCTCTAACACTTGCCCCAGGAAGACAAACTTCCCTGTGCAATGGATCCAGTCGCAGACTGGTCGTTCTCTTCCCTTTAGAAGGGAGTTGCCTGTGAGAGTAACCCACCTCTTCTTATTTAAGCCCATTTTAATAGAAAGCTTATTGTGTCTCAACCTAGGGAATCCTAGGCTGTGGGACACACCATCCTCTTTGAGGTTTTATTACACTTCCAGACCTTCATATATATTGGGCAAGGAAACCTGGGAGGTCAAGGCTGAGACAGGGGAAACACACCTGCTGCCATTGGTCAGGAACCTTCTCTTGTTTAGACACAAGAATGTCACACAGGATAGTGTTGAATACCTTGCACAAGTCCAGGTAGATGATGTCAGTTACTCCTCCCTTATCTAGCTTATTTGATACGGGAAAGAGTAAAATTATAGAAACAGAAACAGTAACAGCAGTTGTTGAAAGTTAGAGGAATGTCAAGCCACATTAAAATGTAAGAAACAAGTTCCATGCAGGTATTATCACTAACCAAAACCATTTTAATTATTGACAGATGTAATTACATATGCAAATATACATTTCTGTGCATAGTTATCCCCATATATGTATTTTTCACATATAATATATGTATCATCTTTGGAAAATTTGCTTCTTCATATCATGTTGTATATATGTTAGTGGTTTATATTTTGGTTAAGGTAGCCCTAAGTGTTGTTCGTGTAAAATAAATTAAACCTGCAACAAGTAAAGTGGCCTCCAAACTCTGCTTATTATAACCTTACACTCTTTCAAATATCTGTGTCATTATTAAACACTGTTGACTCAAGGCAATACTTGCTGACATTTTTTTTAAGTGTTCATCAGGGTGAAGTAGAACTAATTTCAACTATTTTCTATTTTATGCTCTAGGCTTTTCAGTCAGTTACCATCCTCTGTAGAGGTAGTACAGTATGATTTAAAAATATTTCTTCTCACACACACAGAGTTCTATGAGAAAAATTTCTGTTCTTGGTGCAATTTGCCATCCATACTTATCTATAGGTCCTCCTGGTACAGTTTATTAAGATCAATTTAGCTGCTTCCTTGAAAATCATGTAGGTATGGGTTTATGTTCAGGAAGGAAGGAAGGAAGGAAGGAAGGAAGGAAGGAACCCTACAATTATATAATTGCCAAATGACAGGTCCCTACGGAGGACTACAGTACCTTCAGCAAGGGAATATACTACTAACTACTGAATTTTTTAAGAGTTTGGGGCTAGAATAGAGTTAATTTCCTCCATAATAACTTGTAAGATGCTATATTTTGTATTTGGTCAAGCCAGTGTCAATGACATATGTATGTTTTATCTATTACTGAATAATGCTTACACAATATCAAAGCCTTATCATATTTTCATGCTTCCCTGCCAATGAGTGAACAGCAGGTACACAAGAAGTTGGGAGGGGACCCAACCAGAACAGCTATCTTTTAATGCCAAAAGGGATCTTCCATGCCATACGATGTCATGTTCAGCAATTAAAAGTGGAGGGGAAAAGGAAGAGGGGATATTTGCAGTTATGGCATTTGTCTTCCCAGTTAACCATGTGAAGAAGTTCTGTTTTCCTAGAGATGGTTAAACATCTGTCTCCCAATAGGAAGTAGTGAACAAATTCCTTATTTCTTGTTTGCTTGTGCACGTGGCTTTTTCTTTACTTATTGAACTGTCTTCATTTCAGCCTACAGCTTTTCTCACTTTTACCCTTCACATTCTCTCCCCTATTGCACTGAGGAGGCAGTGAGTGAGCTGCTGTGTGGCACTGAACTGCCTTGCAGGACTGAAACACAACAATTCTAAATGGAATTCCATAAATCAACATTGATCTGAAATCAGGGATATTTTGCAGAGTGCTGAAACAAGATGCTAACTCCCCTATGCATCAAATTCTATGCAAAAAACCATTACTGTTTGAGAATATGAGAATTCAATTCATTATAACAAGGTAAAATTCAGAACACAGCATAGTGAGACAAGGTGTATTCTGTAAGTAATGGCAGTTGCAATAATTTCTAACTTTAAAGACAATGCTAATTTTTAATTAGCTTCTTTCTCATCTGATGAAACAGTAGATATTCATAGAATCATAGAATCACCAGGTTGGAAAAGACCCATCAGATCATCGAGTCCAAGCATTCCTATCAAATACTAAACCATGCCCCTTAGCACCTCGTCCACCCATCCTTTGAACACCTCCAAGGAAGGTGACTCAACCACCTCCCTGTGCAACCTGCTTTTCATACTGACTGTTAAGCTTAATGAGTAACTGTCAAGTTTAATTATACTCCTTGAAGTGTTTCCTAGAATTTCTGAGTTTGAGACTTACTTTATTTCAGAGGTTATGGCTAAAATTTCCTCAATGTGCAGAACATCATAATAAGAATGAGGTTCATAAATTGAATTTTTTTACTGAGTCCTACAGTGCACATGAAGGGAAAATTCTCCCTGAGGTCACCATTTACTCTTTCATTATCAGAAAGCCCTTGCATATTTTCAAAGTTGAGTGTTATTTCCTTACTTTAGACATAAACAACATGCAAAAACCAATTATGTTAAGTGGTTAAAGTATAGCACATAATGTCTGATTAATCTATGTAAAGACTGATTCATTTGGCTGACTTTAAAGCATTCTGTCTTCTAGAGGGTAATAATCCAGATTCATATAGGATATCATGGAATACAATAAACTATACAGAGTTTCACTCTACTGATTAATAGATTACCACAAATTTGAAAGCATTTAACAGATTTCAGTACCTCTTAAGTCTTTAAACAGAATAGTTTTGCATCATTATGCATAACAGACTGATAATTTTCTACAAATAAATATAAAACAACTTACTGTCTGTACATGGTAAATATATATATTTTGTTTGTTTGTTTGTTTAATTTGGCTTTGGAGCACCAGGGTATCCATGATAGTATTATTACCTGTCAAACTACACTTCATTCTCTGAGATCATATTTATACATAGATAAAAAAGAGATCACAGAGGTAGTCTCCTAATGTACTAAACCAGATAGCTGGAATCAGTTGCTAGGTGTACTTAGAATTTGTGCTATTGACAATGAGATAATTGCAACTTTCATTATGTTGAAATGGAAAAAAAAATCCACCTTTTGATTTCATGCTAGTAGGAAAAGTTAATTTTGGCACTACGTTTAGATTTAGAGACAGTACAGAAAGCCAAGAATTTGAAATATATTCATTCTTCTATTTTTACTGTTATGGAGATGAATACCAGTTACATGGTTGCCAAAAATATTTTTGCCTATTCATACTGTGTGGTGCAAGTTCTTTCATGTATTCCTTCTATACACAAGAACATTTATTAATATCACAGTGAGTGTAAAAAAGGGATGCATGAAAATCAGTTTGTCTGAAACCAATGAGACTATTCACAAGTTCAAAGTTAAATATGTATGCCTTTGTAGGGTTGAGATCTAAACCAAATTTTCACCATTCACACAGATTTAAAAACACTTTTATGGTGAATTTGGCATGAAAACGTTTTGTTTTGTAGCTTTTGTGCTTTGAAACAAATAAAAATGATAACTCTGGAATATTTCTTAACTTTTTCCTTAAAGAAAAATCCCAGAATCCTGGCTCTGCCTGATGTTTCAAGAAGCAAAGGAAATTAATGGAAATATTCATGCTCCATCAGAACAGAGTGAATTTCATCTCATTTTTCAATTTCATCTAAATTCCAGTGTTTTTTTTTCAAAACATGAAATGGGGAGTCCTGTTCTGCTAGAGGGGGTTTTGTGGAATAACAAAAATTACTGAGATATCATGTTATTAATGTCACAGAAAGGTTTAGAACACTGTAGTGTATTCACTGGCTGTATTCACTGTATTCTTAAGCATCCAGCTTCTGAATTCTAGGCATAGATACATTTTTGTACATTTTTTTGTACTTTTTTAAAGCTTTTCAAATTTCTGTGAATACCATTCTATTACTTGCAGCAATACTTTTGCGGATTGTAAATACACAAGCGTATTTATAACAACCTCCAGATAAATCAGGAGGGAACTATTAAAAAAGATAAGAGAAAAGGCCCACACAAGAGACTGAAAAATTAATGCATCTAACAAACTCTCAAATGCATTAGCCAGGTTCTCAGATGTGAATAGGAGCTTTCTCTTACCTCAACAGAGCAACAAAGTCATTCACAAGGTCTGTTATGTAGAAAAATAGGACTAAAATGATTGGTTTGCTGCAAGTAGGTCATACTTTGATCCCCAAGAAATCACAGAGATCAACTCAAACTCATATCTAAATCATGATTGACTTGAGGGGGTTAGTAAGCCTAAGAACTACAATATGCAACTAGATTTTCATTATTTGCCCAGAATTTCATATATTTTCTTTGAAATGACGTCAAAAGGTACTAAATTCGACAGACAGAAGTGATTTTAGTGGTACTATGTATTAATATTATTCATAATGACTGCCATAAGGAACCCATTAGCAATGCAGCAAATTGGATTGGCTTGGCAAAATTGATGGAGACAACCATGAAGTGAAAGGATCACAAACTGTCACATCAATCAGAAGAGGCATAAGCTTGCCACTCAACATGCACTGCTCTTAGGGAGCTGTGGAAAGCCTTGTAAGCTGTATCATTCTTATAGTAAAGGGAAGAAAGTTAATATATTTAAATGCTGTTTTAAGAAAGAATTTCTTGAAATGCACATTATCCGTGCAGGCAGTCGCTTTATGCACTCCTGCTCAGTGTTGGAAAATCTCATTTCTGAGACGTAGCAACTTTATGCCTGAAGTGTCTAGCATATACATTGGATGTTTTAAACAGCAAGCCCCAGAATAAAAGCTGTGGCTTGTCTATGTTCCACCCCATGTAGAACTGGATCAAATTATCAAAATTCTTGTCCCTTCTGTTCCTCATAATGCCACTCTTTGCTCTTCAGTCAACTTTTCCTCAGCAAGTAGAGTTAACTCAGGAACTGCCTATATGTAAAGTTTTAACAGAAATATTCTCATGTACCAGAAATCTTTAAGGACTTGATAAGGAACGACTAGGAAACAAGAAGTAGAGGGTATTCCTTGGGTATGTTCTTCCCTAGCTTCTGACATGAGCTGGAGGCTTTATACTGAGCATCATATTTCACTGCTGTTTAATGCCTGAGGGACCCGGCCCAAGAACTTGTTTAATCCCTTTTTTAGCTTAAATTTTCAATCTTCCCAACGTTCTTTGGCAAAAGTCCTATAATTTAAATGACATATCAGGTGAAAAATACTTCATCTTATTACTTTTTAAAGCTTAATACATAATACATTTATTTTGAACTTCCTGGTTCTTGAGCTACTAGAACTATAAACTGCTCTCTTGCTAGCTTCTCCTTGCCACTTTTGACTCACAAATTCTCAGTGCACTAGGTTTTTTTTTCCCTTTCCCAGATACAAGCACATAAGCCTATCTAGCCTCTCTATTTGGTCCATATGTTTAAACCATTCAGTGTTTCTGATCAATCCAGCCAGCAGTCAAGGCTGGCTGGGTAAGTACCAGCTGCAGTGGGACATTTTTTCTGATAATTTCAGTTGTTTTTTAACTTTAGATTAATCACTTTCATTTGCTTGGTGTTGTTGCACTGAACTAACATTTAGTAAAATATATGTGGTGATCCATGCATCTCTTTCTTCTATATAATATATGATACAGAGCTCATTATTGTTTCAAAGGGTTTATATCTGTAGATTGAGTATTTTCAGATCATATTTGAAGGAGTCTCAACTATTAAAATGCAAAGCTTATTTTCTCATTTTACATAACATTCTAACTTAAATCATAGAATCTAACAATCATAGAATACTTTGTGTTGGAAGGGACTTTAAACATCTAGTTCCAAACCTCTCGTCATAGGCGGTGTCATCTCCCAATAGATCAGGCTGCCCAAGGCCCCATCCAGCCTGGGCTTGAACACTTCCAGGGATGGGATATCGACAAAATGTTCCTGTGCCTCTCATTCTCATCTAAATCTGCCCCTCTCCACCTTATAACCATTGCCCCTAGTCCTATCACTACATTCCTTTGTAAAGAAGTCTCTCCCCAACTTTCTCATAGGCCCCCTTCAGGTACTGGGTACCTGAAAATACTTAAAAGGAACATTTACATAAGCACCACCTGACANATTCCAACCCCCTCGTCATGGGCAGTGTCATCTCCCAATAGATCAGGCTGCCCAAGGCCCCATCCAGCCTGGGCTTGAACACTTCCAGGGATGGGGCACCCACAACTTCCCTGGACAAAATGTTCCTGTGCCTCACCATTCTCATTGTGAAGAAATTTCTCCTTGTCTAGTCTAAATCTAAATCTGCCCCTCTCCATCTTATAGTCATTGCCCCTAGTCCTATCACTACATTCCTTTGTAAAGAAGTCTCTCCCCAACTTTCTCATAGGCCCCCTTCAGGTACTGGGTACCTGAAAATACTTAAAAGGAACATTTACATAAGCACCACCTGACAGCACTAAAGCAGCTTCTTTTGTTGAATAATATGAGCTATCACAGCTTATACCTTCCTGAGAACCCTTGCAGAGGCCTTTGGGAAAATAATAGTTCCTAAATTAATAACATTAGTAGATCAACGTATTATCACTTAACATGGGCGAGAGCTATACTTTAACTGCTTCACAGTTAAGAGAACTCATGGGGTGATTCAGGAGAGTTAGAGGAAGAAATTCTTATTTTGCCTTCAGGCCTTCCTCGTATGAAGAATTAAAGGGAAGAGGTTTTCTGATGATGAATTACATATTCTTTTTATTCTCATGTGGCAATTCCTTGGAATGTTTTTTTTTAGATCTTCTCCTAGAAAAAAACCCATCCTAGTACGAAGCCCTTATACTGAACTCTTTTTTGTAGTATTTGGACACCTGTAGGTATTATTAAGCACTGCAACTAATGTTCAGTATACTTTTGCTCTGCACAGATTTTATCAAGGAAAGAGAGGAACAAAATACATGTAAGTTAGCATACTACTAGACACTCCAATGGTAAAAAATTAAAAAAAAAAAAAGTAAGCTATTTCTCAGAACTACAACTTCATCACATCTGATATCTCCAGAACACACACTGTCTACCATTTTTCTGGTTTGAACAGTGACTAAGTGTTTTGACCAAGTACGGAAGAGGAATAGAAATGCTCTAGTACTGTTAAAAAAGACCAAGTCCATAAAGGCTGAACGTTTCCTAATCTGGCGTTCAAAGAAAAGAGCATCCTGAGAGGATGCAAAACAGATCCCCCTGCTATGGCACATAAGCACCTTCCCTTGAGTCACAAGGCAAGGAGGAGCAGTAAGGGAACAACTTATAAAATAATGTTAGAAAATCTTACAGCCTAAGCACATATTCACTGTCTTGTTCTGGAAGGCAGGGTAGATTATGTGACAAAGGAGAAGCAATGGCTTTTACATGTTATCAAGGAAAAGTACCCTTTAAACCTATTTAAAAAAGCATCCACATTGTATACTGCATAGCACCAGGACATATTACTAAGTTTTTTCATTAGAAACACCCTAAATCAGGAGATGAGTTGCTGTCTTTTTCTGTAAATGTGCAAAAAGCCAGGACTGTAGTTGCAGAGACAAAACCAAAACCATAATTTTCACTCAGTTGTACAGGACTTGACAGGCCTCAGCTTATATGAAACCCGCAGCCACAGAGCAGAAATTACAGAAACGTTTAGCAAACTTACAACTCTGAATCTACAGTACCTCAAAATAATGTTAAATTGCTATAGTCATATCTAATAACAGAACAAAGATGATACAACTAATCGCTCTAATACAAAAAATAGGCAGTAAGTCCTTTCTTAACTTTTTGATATTTGATTTAGAACAATGGGCTCAGATAGCATCAAGTTGTCAAAAGGCTGCAAATTTCAAAGAAAAATAAAAATTGTAACAGTGACTATGTTAAGTTTCAGAAAATAATGCAAATTATTGGTATAATCTTAATAGTATGCAGAAACAGGTAGAAGGGAGATATTTCATACTGGAGTTAAAGTTAATATAAGTACTGTGAAGGTACTGTCAGAAAACTTAATATTTTATTGAATGTGAGTAAGGAAGACCGTAAGTAAAAATGTTTCAAAGTTAATAACGTTAAAAAATCCTTTGACTGATGAACCTCATAGTTTAAAATGCCCTTACAATGCTTAAAAGGTGCACCAATAATGAAAAATATCCCATGATATCCCACATAACATAGTAAAGAAAAGTGAAATTTAAATTTAAATCTGATTTTCCTCAAAACTAAAAACAGAGTGCTTTCCAGCAGTGAAGATAAAGGTGAGAAAAAAACATCTCTTGCATTAGTGCTAATTCATTATTTAAAAATACTATTTTAAGTAAAGGAAAAAAGAGTCGCAAAAACATGGTCAAACTGCTAGGATGATTTAGATGTGTGAAGATCTAGAGTTCTGTTGTGACTGCCATCTGAAACATCCCCATCTGAAAAGTGCAAGCTTTATGATGAGAAAAGTTAATCCCTGAAACTTATAAAATATATGTTTAGTCAGTATGAGCAGATCAGATTTTATCTTCATGACATATCAGAGTATCGACAGATGTTATACCAGCCCTATTCCTAAATCATGCAAAGCTACAGAAAACCATCATGGCTTGAAAAGAGGAATTTAAAATCAAATAGTTTTGACTTCTGGTGTCTACCTGTGTGTCCATCATCTAGTTCTAACAGCTTTTGATTTCTTAGTTAAAATAAAAAAATGGCATTTTGAAATAAAACAAAATAAATGTTTTCAAAAATCTACCAGCCAGTTCCATCTCTCTTAACATAAGTAAAGCATTTTTTATGTCTTTCTACATGTCAATTCGATGAAGCAGGTTAAACCAAAAGTGCATATAATAGAACATGCTTTCATGCCACCCTCCCCCTTAAAAGAGAAAATAAAAGTTGGATGTACAATACACTGTGAGCTAACTACGTAATTTGATGTATGTTGTCTAATATGTCTTGTGTTTTATCTCAGTTTAAGCTGTTCAGATGTTGAGCAATGTAAATTGAACATTTTCTTTTACCCACACAGAACAAAACCTTAATGTCATATTTATCGACTTTGTGGATTTTTTTCCTGTGTGATAGAAAACTATTCAAATTTGTCTTACCACAAGGAGTTTTGCTGTACCTGAAGTGTACAAATCTAGAAAGCATCTCATGGACAATGCAAACTACAATTCATCTTGTCTGCAAAATGCCTCTGAGTTCTGCAGCACTGCTTATCAGCAGTTACTGGCATCCACAATAGAAATTGTGTAACAATCATGTAATTTGATTAATATCTGATGCAAAGACATCACTTCAGGGAAAATAGTTTTTAGTTACAAGAATAACTTTGATTCACAAAAAATAGAAGAAGCTTATGAGTTTTTTAAGCACAAAAAACCTTTAGAAATGCAATTAACCTTCATTTTCCCTCAGTTCTTTCTCTACAAAGAAGAAATCATAGAATCA
>WAAB01024313.1:5598-18869 GCA_013389865.1 Piaya cayana
TGCCCAGGGAGGTGGTTGATTCGCCTTCCCTGGAGGTGTTTAAGTTATGGGTGGACGGGGTCCTGAGGGACATGGTTTAGTGTTTTGTGGGAGTGGTTGGACTCGATGATCCAGTGGGTCTCTTCCAACCCGGTGCTTCTGTGATTCTGTGATTCTGTGAAACTAAAACATAAATGTTTTGGTATAGTGGCTCGTTTGGTTTCCTATTTGTCTGCCTTGCATCATACTAGGATTCATGGTGGTTTATATTTCCCTGTGGAGTACCTGAGGCTTAGTGTCTGCCTTCTCCAAAATCTGTGCCCCCTATAGCCAGTATACTGATATTTTTAGTTTTCTAAGCACAACCTTTTCTCAATGCTGTTTTTTGTTAGCTGAAATAGTTCAGGATGGTCCATTCCACAGGGAAAAGATAAAATAATATGGGTCTGTGGCAAGGATATTCTAATTAATATGTGGCTGTGCAGAAAATTGCACAAAAACGGGTTCTTCATGTAAAACTAACTGTGTCAAAAGAGCAGATACATTTTCTTGAAGCGATGTCCAGTTATCTCCTTCTCCAGAACCTTCCACCTGAACGTACATCAAATCATCTGCCTCCTGATTCGCAATGCTTCACAGATAATGTATTTTTAAAAATACGAGTGATTCATTGTTATAATTTCCATTGTACAGAGAATGTAATTGTCTTTTCTTCTCATTTAACCTTCCAATAATCATATTTTGTTTATTTCAGCCAGAAGCATTACTAATAATTATAACTCAATGTACTCATACATAAAGGAACAGATAATATTCATTGAACAAAAATTAGAAAATATTCATGTGCCCATATGGATCGCAGAAATTACTATCCCATTAGCCGTTAGCTTTCTGCTAGTGAAAGCTGGAGTTAATTTACTAATGATGTGTCCGGCAAACAAGCAAACTTCTACAATATCTGTCTGTAATTTTCTAGACAGGGGTAAATTCAAGCACAGCAACCAGAGGAATACAAAACCTGTGTCAAGATTTCACTTCATGCAGTCTTACATCTTCACTGTCGGCATACAGTGGTAAACATAATTGGTATCAGCGTTTGCAGAAAATCTGGAGCTACCTCACTGTTTGTCTCAACTTGCAGAACTTCTGCATGCATCTCCCACGTTTGATTTTGCTCATTACTAAATTGGGAACTGTCTCTACATCAATTCTTCAATAAAAGTTATTTATCAATACCGGTACTTAAACTAAGTACCCAGGTATATTTCTAGCATTCGAGTAAAAGTTTATGTCACTGAATTCTAGGATTTTTCTCCAGCATTTTTCTAGAAGTATCAGAAAAATGTGTGACACATTCAGAATAGTTTGGGGTTTTTTTATATTATTTTACTGTAATTATATTATTACATAATATATATAATATAGAATCACAGAATCATAGAATCACCAGGTTGGAAGAGACCCATCAGATCATCAAGTCCAACCATTCCCATCAAACACTAAACCATGTCCCTCAGGACCTCATCTACTCGTGCCTTAAACACCTCCAGGGAAGGTGAATCAACCACCTCCCTGGGCAGCCTCTGNTGTAGATATTGAATTACTTCATATATATACAGAATCTAATTCCAAATACACACACCTGAAAGTTTCTATTTCTCACATACCAGAAGAGGGTTGGGTTTTTTTTACATAAGAAATTAAGCATTAATTCTGAATCTCTTAGCGGAGTACAGTACGATTATTTTGTTTTTTTCTTTCTCTCTCCCCTCTCTGTTTTACTTAAATACATCATTTTGGTCTTCATACTCTGAAAAGTTCATTAAATTCTGAGGTAATACAAATATTTTTAAAGCATTGTGAAGACCCTACTTGCTTTTGCAGGAAGCTTTTATCTAATGCTTCGTGGGTATATGGAATTTTTCTGAATCAACTAGATTCAATTATCACAGGAATGAGAAAACCTTACAAAAGTTTTACAATTACATATTCATTATTTGCTTTAAATTTAACCAGAGTTTCTAGTGGCTTTCGATGTGCTGCTATCTGAAATACCACTGTTTCCACTGAGCTTAAAAATATATGTATGCCCACAATGCCTTGTATACCATGTGGTCTAAATATTATTTTTGAGCAAATACTAATTACTAAACGTGATTTCCTTCCTCTCAGCCTTGGACACTGTCATATTCATATTGAAGAATGTTTTTGTATATTTACTGGTTGCAAATGAGCACTTCTTTCTCTGCAATGTTATTTATTCATGACTGATTTTCCACTCTTTTATACTTACAAGTATGATCTGTTTAAGAACAGTGGTGTCTAAATGGATAGAATTTACAGGAACTTTACCATAACCAGTTTTTATGACATGAAGACTTTAAAACCTACAACAATCTATGTAGCAGAGGTAACATGACTGAAAGCCTTTTTTCTTGTATTAGACCAGAGACAAATCTTGATATTAAGTAAGAATCTTTTCATCTAAGTGATGTATTTAGTATTATCTTGACCAGAATTTAGATAAATAGCACACATTTCATGGAAAGATCTAAGAAATACTGAAATAGTCATCTAATTGCCATAATGACCTCACATTTTCTGCTAAGACTGAGTTGTTGAAGACCAGTATTAAAGTCTTGATGAAGGAAGACTTATATCCTTTCCTTCTGATTACATTTCGAAATTCATTAAAGTTATGGTAGATGTAGGAAAACCTTCAACTGATTTGGTTGTCAGACGATATCATAATTAGCCTTTGATCACAAACCCCACACAAATTAAAACATGAAATAGGATTGGACAGATAGTGATATTACTCTTTCAAAAGAAATTATGATTTTTCTGTTGAAAATGGTTTTTCCTTCCTTCATTGCAAACCAGCAGCATGTCTTCCAAGGTTTATTAGAAGCATCACTTCGAATTTTTTGGGCAGCTATCCCCTTGTTTTTTTTCTGCAGTTATTAAAATTAAACAGGTTTTTCTGTGAAGTTACTTTCAATCAGTTTCAGGTATTCTAAAGAGGAAACATTTCTAAGGAGTAGTTCTTTGACTTTTAATGATGTTTTCATGCATCCAGTTTTAAGAAATTATTATAACCCAGCAGGTTATCCAGCTCCTAATTGCTCCCTGTAGTATCCAGAGAGTGACAGACTCTTCCAGTTAATGATTTAGGTTAGGAAACTAGATGCTTGCACAAGGTTACACAGATGCAACATCCCAGAGCCGGTCCTGAATGAGTTTAGAAAGGCTGCACCTGGTGTTGAACCCTTGTGATTTCACTGCTACAGGAATGAGATATAATGGGACACATTGCAAAGACCAGATGAAAGACGTTCCGCTTCCCACATCCTTCTCAGTTCAGAGGTGATTTGTTGCTCATCTGCATATACAATGGAGTCTTCTTATATGATATGTGCAAATTTTATCTACATGCCTTTCATGTCCCCTGTCCTCTGTCAAAAAAAAGTAGGCAAATTAAATCTCCATCAACTTGACTAACAATATGCAGATTTTTACTTTGTTCTCAATTACAGAAAAATAGTCTACAAATCACTGATTCCAATATTTATTTATTTCCTTTAAAGCTATGATCCATACATATAGAAGTCTTAGTTTATTTATTTGTTGCAAGTAAATGTCAGATGGAACTGGAGAACAAGGGGTTTTCTGAGAGCTGCTCATGGCAACAAATCAGCACTTGTTTGGTGTGATTGATTAACTTCTCTGGGATTTTCAATACTATCAGGACTTAGCGCTCAACAGCCAGAAATGGAAAGGAATCTTGAAAATAACCAAAATGGGCATAGCAAAAGAATGACAAATAAAATAATTTCTACACCCTTTTATGTCTCTGAAAGTAATTCAGGATTTTTCATATCTGGGCCCACTTAAGGACCAGTTGAAGGCACATTTTTCCCCCAGTTTTCAGCATGCACTTACTAATACCATGATACACTTCTGAAAAGAAGATTGCAGTTTCTGCTATGTTCATACTATGCTGAAAACTGGAGTTTCATTTGATACCTAAGGAGGGAATGGGGGTGTGGAAACTGTGACTTTAAAAGTGACATTCCATGGAAATTCACTGGAAGCGACAGCCAGAGCTCTTTTCATTCTCTCACACCTTGACTGATACAATTTTTATAAGAAAGCAGAGATCTTAATTAATGCTGTGGGGTCTAAGGAGCACAAGGGAGATGGAGATTATAACAAGATGATAATCAGGACTACAGAACAGAAAAGCACTGTAAATCTCTCCTTTTTATCTTCTCCCTTTCACCTTCTCCCTTCCTCTTCTTTTTCCTTTCCTCTTTTTTTCTTCTGTCTTTCAATGATATACACAAAAGCCTTATGAAATGTGATTCCTAAAGTGAATGTGAAAGCATGTAGCTGACTTTAAATTTTATATTTTCCTCCATACACTTACTCAAAGTAATTACATGGCAATGCACTATTTTTTAAAAAAATGTTCACAAAATCTCTCTTGTATGAACATTTATGAAAAGAAAAATTGTTATTATTAAGGTATGTGTGTTGTTGCTGAAAAAAAATTGAGATACTATATTTTTTTAAGTTCTTCATATCAATACCAGAGCAATATCAGTGGAATTTCAGACCTCATATGATTAAAGCAGCAGATAAGCTCTCCAAACCTCTCGTTCACCATTTATATTGACCTGGAGGATCAATTGAGCTGTTGTTTGCTAAAAGGTTGTATAACTTCAAGTCCTCCTTTCTGTGTTGTACGTGCACCCTAGCATTTCCTCTGTCTTCTAGAACAAACTTTCTTTTTCATTTTCCTCAGGTACCCTTTCAAAACTGTATTTTTATAGAGATGGAATGTATGTAAATATATGCAGCTCTATGAATAAATGTTGGAAATGAACTCTTCCCTTCACTGAATGCTCTTTCTTAAGAAAATAACAGTTCCACGAAATACATAAGCATTCCTACAATTGTCCACTGTAGTCACCAAATGGTACAGTATGAACAGACTTTTTACCTCTTCATCTATGCTTTGCAGACCAGGAGATATGGCTAAAGGCACAGATACATGCTGCAAATGTAATTGTTCACTCATCTCCTGCTGAGATTTTGGCTAACACGCAAGTCATATTAACACCTGACGTATATTGGGATAATCACCATTAGGTCAAAGCAAGGGCAGCACGAAGGCAAGACACAGTGTACAGAAATTGCCAATGGTCATCACAGCAGTTTGCTGTCTCCTGCAACCATAATCATAGAATCATAGAACAACCAGGTTGGAAGAGACCCACTGGATCATCGAGTCCAACCATTCCGATCAAAATCCTTGCACATTGACTGTCTGGCAATTTTCTCAGACCCTCCTAACTAATGGAAATTATATAAACCAAACATTTAGGCTGGAAGGTATAAATGCATCAACTTACCCCAAAAAAGTTTTAAAGTGGGTCCAAGAGTAGGTGGTTTGCTGAGGCTTTTGTGCTTCCCAATGTGATAGAGGAGACTGCCACATAGCGACAGAGGAGGAAGGATGAGCACTCACTGTCATAGAGGTAATTATTTCACCCATAGTTACAAGTTATGGGGTATGAGATGCGAGTCATGAGTTGCAAGTTATGGTTTAATTAACTTGTGAGAAACCTCATTATTTAATTGATGAATTGGTGATTACATGTATTAGACTGGTCTTTATAAAGTGGATTGTGCTTGTATTTGTTATGCTTGTTTTCTAATGAGCTCATAAAATAAAGTTTAATTTAGAGAGGATGTTGTCTTGTTCATGATCTAAATGGACCATGACGAAACATGACTTCTTTGTGTTCCCAGAAAAATCCTTTTCCCCTTTTGCTTAACAAATATTTTCCTCTATTGCAGATACTTTTCAGATAATATCTTTCAGTGTGTGCATTATCTTGAAGGTACTTCTGTCATTAAAGTCCTATACAAGGCAACACTTCTGTGCTACTGTACTCTGTCCTCTCCTTTTGTCTTTCTCCCCCATCCACTTATTTCTTCTGTCATAAGATTTCTCATATGATATCATTGGCAAGTACCTTCTTTCTATGTGGCCAGTACAGTCAACGTTACTATCTTTATATCCTAATATTGATAGTGGTCAGTCAAAGGCACTTCTGATGAAAAAAAAAAAAAAAGAAAAAAGAAAAAAAGCCTGAACTTCTTAAGTGTATGCAGAGGTTTCTGTATATGTCTATGGGTTTTGTTGAGTGTCTGTTCACGTCGTGAGTTAACATACTGAAGAACTACAAACTCTTTTGCCCTTTCATTTTGTGACATAAGAACAGAGAATATGGCTTAAATGCTCTTTCTTTTTCCTGGCTGCGTTCAGGATCACAGATGAATAAGCAGGTTGATCCCCAGTTTTGAAGAAGTGCCACATGGTGAACAACCATGTTCTTGCTGATGGTTGTTTTGCATATCATCCTTTGCTTCCTCCACAACAGCTGCTCATTTTCCTTTAGGCTTCACGAAGAAAGTCATACTTGCTATTTCTCTACCCAAACCCTTCCTTCTCCTTCCAATTCTCAGCCCACAGAAAGCTTTCGTAAAGGTCACACAAGCGCATGTGATATCAATGTTTGTGTGAATACATGCTTGTATGCATATTCATGGCACTTTAACATTTGACAAATGTTCCAACAAACAGAATTTCTCTCATATGAGTGCTTTAAAAAAAAGTAAATAAATAGGGTCATCACTATCACGGAAATATTTCTCTTACATTTGAGGGGCTGGGAGAGCATTTGCAGGTATAATACCATTTTGCAGGGCAACAATCAGTATAAATTAATTTGCGATGTGATGAAAACTGAAGGTAAGGAGAAAATTAAGTCCTTGAGGCTATACAACTGTATACACCAGACAGACATTCATAGGCGAGGTTACCGAGCCTATACTGCGTTCAGACTAACCCCAGGAGAAGCATAATTTGCCTATAAAGCAGCTCAGATATTTCGAGTCTGTAGTGCTTCAGTTTCCTTTTTATCAAGAACCAAATCTGCAACAAGATGTCATAAATCAAACTCATTTTAAAAATTGATTCCATTACCTTTTTCCTTGCTTTCATGGGAAGGGAAAAAATGTAACAGAAAATGATACTTAGAGCACATGAAACACCCATTTCAAATACAGTGTCTTACAGGAAATGACCAGCGAAAAGTATAGATCAACAGGAGGCAGACAGGAAAAAAAAACATTAAAAATATTTTCATTTCTTATCTTCAAGTGTGTAAAATCCAGTGGAGTTTTAGGTGAGTTTCTCTGTATGGTTCCCTAACCCTATATGAACTTTAGACAGAGACACAGTGTGAATCCCTGCAATTTTTGTTAGTTTGCCATACTTTTCTACTTCTAGGAGTCAGGGGACAGATACCGAGCACCACTTTTGTAGGAAATGGAAACTAACTAGTATTGTACTTGTGCTATCACAGTCTGGCATACGTGATCATTAGAAATATTAATTTCAATTATATTGACAGAAAACTAACAAGTTAGGGATTGAAAGAACAAATATTGATATTAGGACAACAGTAAGTGTTGCTGGAAAGACACAAGCTAAAAGCCAGGAAAGATGTTTTTCCATTTAGATGCATTGTATATTGTATCCATAACTACCTGAGGGGAGGTTGTAGAGAGGAGGGAGCTGGGCTCTTCTCCCAAGTGACAGGGGACAGGACAAGGGGGAATGGCCTCAAGCTCCACCAGGGGAGGGTCAGGCTGGACATGGGAAAAAAGATTTTAATGGAAAGGGTCATTGGGCACTGGCAGAGGCTGCCCAGGGAGGTGGTTGATTCACCTTCCCTGGAGGTGTTTAAGGGACAGGTGGACAAGTTGCTGAGGGACATGGTTTAGTGTTTGATAGGAATGGTTGGACTCGATGATTCAGTGGATCTCTTGCAACCTAGTGATTCTATGATTCTATGATTGTCAAAGCACAGACCAGTGACTTCTCCGTTTTCTTATTTTCCTCCCATTCTTTGTCTGTAACAGCTGCTCAGAAGGAGAGCTTGCTGAAGTATAGTCTTGCATATTAGAAGCTGAGTCTCATTATGTAAATATTATGCAGATTTCTAAAGAACCAGATGCAGTTGTAAAGTAGAGAGAAGGAATACATAGTTAAATGACTACTTTTGCACTATGGGACCCAGCGTATATGCATCTCTGTATGGTGGTTTTAAAACACAGATCAGAGGCTAAACTCTAAAAAACTCCCTCGTCCAAGTGTACGGCTACCAATTAGTATGTGACTGAGAATAAATTTCTTTCTTAATTACTATTTTTTTTTCCCAATAGCATTCTCAACATTTCATTTTATTTATTGTTATATTTCTCCTTTGGTTCTTCCCTCCACTCATCATAACCTCATCAGAGTCGTAAGTTTTTAGTATGTTTTCTTTTCCAATATGACTAATTCACATTCTCCTTCTGAGAACATATTTAGCACTCATTTATAACCGCAAGATACAAGCCAGTTTGTTGGATTTCAGCAATAGAAATCAAAGGCAAAAGAGTCTTTACTGTCCTCTTAAACTGAATATATTCCACAAGTTTTAGGGTAAATTCCTAGATACATTCTCAGAAACCTTTTTTTTTTTTTTTTTTTACTTTAGTACATTAAAATAAATCAAAAAATAATAATAATAAAAAAAAAGATGATCAAATGCTAATTTAAGTCTAAGAGAGAAGCACATTAAGATTTGGATTTATTACACAGGTAAGGAGATGAAACAAAAGCTTCCACTTCAGCGCAGCGGTCCAAGAAAGGAAAAAAATATCCTTCAGAAGTGAGGAAGGCCGTTTTACTTTAACTTGGTAGCATGTCACAGGTAACTACTGTTACCAGTAAAAAAAAAAAAAATGACATAATGAAAAAGTCAGTTCTGGTGGCATAAATCTGTGTAGGTGCCATATAGGAGAAAGTATCTTTTTACAGTAATTCATCTATATTGCAAGAAATGGCAAAGTAGCTGTCTTTAGAAAAAACAAAGGACAAATCCCAGTATAGCTCTCCCCTCTCTGTCTCTCAAAATTAAGTGAAAGTTAAATAATCTGCTGGACTGCATGAAAAGCTTTGCAACTTAAATCTTTTCTGAAACAAGACAATGTTTTTTTCTCAATATTCCTCTTCCCTTTTTAATTGCACACAAAATTTGCTTGTTTCTTTGCTCAGGTGAGAACTTCACCTTGATTTGTGACAGCAATGGAATCTCGTAGCAATCAAGGCTGGAGGCACCAACAGGAACAGCACTCCTGGTAATTCTTAAGCTCTTTGCCGTGCTGTGAGGTCAGGGAAAGGTATCTGAAGAAAACAACTCTTCTATTTACACTGTCAGTGCTGCTAATAATACTTAAAAGGAAGATAAATTCTCCCAGAGTACACAGAATTGCATTTACAAATCAGAATATGATTTTCTATAAAATGGCAGTTGCTTTTTTAGGACCTAGGTAGCAAAACAGTTAAATGAGATCTCAGGCTCTTTTGATTGAGACTGAAGGAAATCGATATTGGGAGTAGCTATATTGCTGAATTAAGAAGTAATCAAAGGGAACAAAATTTTGAGCTGCTTGTCCATATAGACATATGGACATATAGGCAGCTACTGAGCACATTTTAACACATTACACAGCCTGAATTCCATGTTTTAAGATTAAATGTGATTACAGTGGTAGGAAACAGTCAATGCAGAATGAATTATAGTGAGAGTATGAAAATAGATTGTTTAAAACCATATTTTCATAAGCATCAATAATTTATGTTACATGCGGGCCCTATAGAATCCATACCACCCTCTATTCATTCCAGGTAAGTGTCGAATGTGGGGTATCTGGCAATTTTATTGACTAGATTTTCTTGGCTTAATGTCCTGTCCATGTGGATATTCCCTTGGAGTTTAATCAAAAGAGAGACCGCAGGCAAGCATATCAGAACAATCAGAAATTCATTTGCATAAATTGAGATATTAGCAGCCCTTTGCAGTTAAGACATTACCTCAATGAATATTAGTCACGAGGCAATGACAATGTTAACTTTTTTCCAAGTGCTGCTGTTCCTCTTTAACATATCTCCCACCCACATAGAAGCAGCTTGAACCGAACCGCTAGACCTTTTCAGCTGGGGATATAGTTGTCATTATGCAAGTTGGTGTCGAATTGAAGGGCTGCCAACTCTTCATTGTGCTCAACATGCACATATTGTATGTCCACGATATTTATTCAGACCAGGATTCCTGGTTCATGGGTTTCTGAGATGAAACAGCTCATTGCTGCAAATTGGTCTTTTCTATTCATGCGGAATTGTTCAGCGTTACCATTAAATAAAAACGTGTGTGCTTTTAGAGTGGTGCAATATTTGCTCTTGTAGTGAAGAACGTGATTCCAGCAAGTGCGCAAGGGGAGTAAAGTAGATGAACAATTAGGACATACAAACTCTGCTACTGAATAAGCAGAAGTTAAGTTATTTTTACAATCGCTATGGCCCACTTACCAGGATGCTTTCTAGTGGCAATAAAATAAATGTTTTCTGAAGGGAAGAAATACTGTGTTTTGTGTGGTTTGAAAATCACCGTGTACCATGTTATTGTTCTAGTTGTCAATCCTCAGCACCTGTCACACAGCTTAAGGACCGTCACAATACATACCAAATGCCATACTCTTTGTCAGAAAGGAAAATAAGGTAAATTTTATTATTCTCTTATGCTATGTTTTTATTAAAATCCATTTAGCTTAGGTCAAATGCTATTCAACAAATGCAAGTCAGTGATTTTCCTACTTTGACATATAATTTATTCACCTCATTCTTGCAGCATTCAGACACCATGAACAGAATACATTATTCAACAAATACCAACAATTACTCCTTGAATAATTTAGTTGATGAATATTTTATTCTTGTGTTAAGACCAGCTCCATGTGGGGAAACTAATACTTGCGCGCAACCTTTTTTTCTGCTGGACTTTTATGAAAAATTGATGCAAACCCAACAGCTGATGTAGAACTTCTTTTGTAGCTTTGGGGGACAGAAGGGGGTAAAACACATTATGATGGATTCTAAATCTTGTAGAAAAGGAAGTGATTGGGTATCTAGGTGTTATTACTGCCTAGGTTTGATAGTAGTAAGTAATCATCGACTATAAAGTACAGAATGCCTAACGTTAAACAGTTGAGTGGTGGGTAACTGAAGGAGAAACATGAACAATAATGAAAACCATTTGAAAAGGAAAAAATTATGAACTAAGAGAAAAAACCTGAAACAAGAATTCAAAAAAACCCCTCAGACTTTCAGGACTAAATGTTTTCTAAGTTTGGGTATTTCTTTCTAAATAAAACATGTAAAGATCTCTATGATTTTACTGCAACTACATCTTCGTCTATCAAGTCTGTATATTTTGTGTGAGACTAGATCTTGTCTCTCCACATACAGCCCCTTCCAGGAGGCTTATATTTCATATATTTTCAGTACAACAGCCTTCTCAAGCTGCGGCAAAAGATTTGCTAGATACAGATGACCAGCCTGATCCATAGTCAGCTGATATATTTGCCTGTCCCAGAACAGGCAAGAAATTGTGTGCTACACAACAGCAGGAGAACGTGTAGTATTTAATAGGCTGACTCTCACAGTGTAACCTCACTGGAAACACATTCCCAGCTGTGAGGATATGGTATGTCTGGGAAGCATATGTACATATATACATATGGTAATTGTGTGATGGGACACATCCCTGTTGATAAGATCTCCCCATATTGTATGATGCACTAGGTAGAGTCTCTCACACTGTGTTCCTACGACAGTAAAAGGCCTGCACCTAAGAGATCTGGAAATTAATTAACCTGGAAATTAAAATAGAATTTTGTGAATTCCAGTCCTGTGGCCTCATCACAAAAGCAGTATTTTTTTTTCCCATGTACTAGCATACTAATTGTATTTTGCAGCACATACTGTACACTGTTGGCTTGGTATCTTCTGATGGATAGTTTATTAGGTATCCTCTGCGAGAGTGCAGTGATTGTTGCCTTAAAATGTTCACTAAATGTAGACCTTCATCAAGGTGAGGCTGTCTTCTGTTTAGATAAAATGATTATAAGTGTTTGCTTTTGAGATTGTAATATCCTCTGTATCAGTTCTCCTGCAAGTACATAATTAACCTGTCAGCCCACCCTGCAGTAATAAGCGTGATAGACGGGAAATATATTAGGAAAGAACCCATGTGTGATATGCTTGCAAGCCCTACTTTATCCTTCAACTATTTTTCCTTTAATTAGCGCTCAGGTAACAGCAGACCTTAATGAATTAGCATATAACTGTTATCATTATGCATTTTTTTTTCATTCTAGACTCCCCATTTAAATTAGTTATAAAAGATCTGCTCTGAGTATTTCAGGGGAAAAAAACAACCCAAAATAAACAGGATGCATACTTTTAAAAGTCCAGGACTTCCAGTTTTCTCAAAGCCATTCTTGATAAATAAGTTGTAGCATGAACTACTAAGCAGAAAATCCTGAAGGAGAAAGACTGTCAAAAACATTGTCTCAAAAATGTAAACTTGAGGAAAAGAGTTTCTGAGTCATATGGAAAACACACACAAAGTCTAGCTTTGAAATTAAGTCTCTGCCACAACTACTGGAGGGCAAAACAGATGTTTGGTGGAATTGATGGTCTGAAGATATCTGAGTGATGTGACAGTTTGTTTGTACCTACTGCTTTTGTATGCACTTCACCATTCAATGTCAAACGAGTGTATTCATTTATCTGAGCACCTTTCCACTAGATAAAATTTTAGAGAGTTCACTTTGGAGTATCTCCTTTAGCAGTCAAGAAACAGCAGCAGAAGCAAAGATGGGGGTGGTAGTGGCTATATCACCTAAATCTTAGCGAATAACACTCCCTCCACATAAGATTAGTGGAAACAATAAAAACTGCCAACTAAACAAAAAAAAACCTATTTAGAGGTTGGAAAACAAGCCTTATGATGTGAGTCTTAAAGAGATCGGTTTATTGAACAGAAAGGTTGAGAGGTATCTTGATCACTGTGAATAGGTACTGACACAAGGAACAAATACTTGATACGGGAGGTCTTTCAGTCTTGGACACAAAGACTTAACAAGATCAAATGGCTGGAAATTGAAGCTAGACAAATTCAACCTTGAAATAGCACAATAATGGCATTTTCCTAGCAGTAAGGGTAATTAAACACTGGGCAACTCACCAGAGCTTCGAATCCCTAGAAGATTAAATGTTTTCTAAAAGGAGATGCTCTCATCTGATTTCTCAGGGAAAAAAAAAGAAA
>WAAB01024315.1:1222-27996 GCA_013389865.1 Piaya cayana
CAAGTTCCAACCCAGATTAGTTCCAAACGCAGCTGGTTGGGGTTTGTTTCAGTCCGCATCACCCTCCAGGTGAGCAAAACCCTCTCAGCTCACCAACTCTGCCCACAAGTTTCTGCATCACCGAGATCCGCCTCGTTCTACCCCTCAGCGCTCTCCCTCTCGCTCCAGCTCGTCTGAAGGGATAAAAAAGCCCCTCCTGCCCGCACCCAGCGCCGGCCCCGAGAGGTCCCGCTGGGCCCAGCCGGGACCGAGAGCCCCCCCAGCTCCAGAGCCGCCGCCCCGGGGCCCGAGGGCAGCTCGGACGGGGCCGGAGCCCCCGATCCCCGGGGGCCGAGCGGGTTCCCCCCCGCCTCCCCTCGCACCTGAACACGCAGTCGTCCCGCGCGTCCCTGGCGGCGGCGATCAGCCCGTGCTTCTTGCTGAAGAGCTTCTGGAAGAGGGTGGGCGGCATCTTGGGGCGCCGCTGACCCCCCGCCCGGGCGCCGCGACGCGATCAGAGCCGCCCGCCCGCCGCCATCCGGGGCGCTGCGGCCGAGGGCGGGAGGGGTGGGGCCGGGGGCGGGGCGAAAGGGGCGGGAGCAGCGGCTGATTGGCTGAAGGGCTGGAGGGGGCTTGGCCAAGAGTTGAGCAGCAGGGGCGGGAGGGGGAGGTGGCTGACGGGGCGTGGCTAACAAGTGATTGACAGCTGGGAAGGGCTAGGGGTGTAGCCAGAGAGGAGAAGGAGAGTCGGGGCGGGGGTTGAGATGGGGCATGGCCAATAGGTGATTGTCAGGAGGGGCGGGGGGCAGTGTGATGATTGACAGCTGACGCGCGGCTAGGGGCGGGGGCGCTGGGGGCGTGGCCAGAGCGGGGAGAGGCAGCGGGGGCGAGGCCAGAGCGGTGATTGACAGGTAGGAGACTTGAAGGAGAGCGGTGATTGGCTGTGAGGGTAACATGGGGCGGGGACAGAGCGATGATTGGCTGTGAGGACAACATGGGGCGGGGCCAGAGCGGTGACTGGCTGTGAGGATAACATGGGGCGGGAACAGAGTGGTGATTGGCTGCGGGGCTGATCGGGGGCGGGGCCATGGTAGTGATTGACAGGGGTCCCCCATGGCTCCCCAACCCTGTGAGGGAAGCAGCTCTTCCTCCTGTCCAACCTAACCCTCCCCACCCCACCTCTTATCAACACCATGAACAGCTCTTAACTCAAGCAGAGGGCACAGAATGAGATTGTCATCGCCCTTAGAAGCGCTGCCCTGCTCCCCGAGGCTGTGCCTAACACGAGCTGTGATGAAGTAGGAGAACTCGGACCTCAGAAACCCCAACTTCTCTGGAAACATGTGGATATTCAGTGTTTTATGCCGTAACTCTCAAATTCGAGCAGCAGCGACAAATAGAATTCGCAGCCATCCCCTGTAAATAATGACTTGAAGCTTCAGCAGACGCGTGCCATCCAGTGGCACCAGGAGAGACTTCAGGAGAGATGAACTGAGGGGATTTTACCTCCCTGGGAGCGATGAGAGTTTTGTACAGTTTTCATGGGTGTCTCGCAAAAATCTAGGGAGTGAAGAAAGGAGCCTCCCCAGTGTTAGCGGTCCCAGAGGGGAAAAAAGAGGAACCTTTAGGCAAAAATTTATATTCTTGAAGAAAAATGCACCGTTCCTGGAATGGCTTTGAGGAGGAAAATAACAGCATGCTAAAGAGCTCAGTTTAGCCAAGCAAGACATAAAACACAGCAATGGGTGGAAGCTGCAGGCAGACACACTCACTGCCGGACTACAGCACAGAATAAATTATGGGACAAGCTTTCTTTCCCCAGCAGCCCCTGAGGAGGGCCTCCCTCCCACCGGCCCCTGGACTGGGGGTCACTCACGTGGGAAGAGACCAGGGAAACCAGTTACCTGAAGTGACATTTTCCAATATCCAATCTAAGCCTCCCCTGGTCATTTACCTTCATCCCAGCAACTCTCTCTCACCAGAGATATCACCTTCCCCCCACCCTCCTTTCCAGGAGCTCCAGAAGTCATGAGGTCTCCCCTTGGCTAACCAACCTCCAGTCCCTCCGCTCTAGCCCCTCACTGTCTTTCTTATAAGAGAGGGGCCCAAAACTGAAGCCAGAACTCGCAGTAGAGCCTGAGCAAAAGCAAGCACAGGGGACAATCCCTTCCCTGCTGCTGCTGCCACCCCCTGGCCCATCCAAGCCAGGATGCAGTTGGACTTCACAACCCCCTTGGGCCACTGCTGGTTCACATTTCATCACAGGCACAGCCCCAGCTGCTTTTCCCCCTGCAGTTTTCTGCTGCTGGGTGAGAGAGGGCTCCTCTCTATCCCCCACGCCATCCCCTTTTCTCTCTCAGTTTGAATCAACAGCTGGAGAAGCCAATCCAGTAGAATCCAGTGCATTTATTTCTTGCAATATCTGAATGGGTGTTCCAGCTTTGAATTTCAACACATACAAATTCATGTTTGCAGGTTTAATGACAATCGGGACTAGAAGCAACTCATTGTATAAAGCTCATAGAAAAAAAAAATGCCAAATGCATCAGGTCTTTTCTTTTCCTGGGGAAAAAAAGAAAACCAAAACAAAACAAACCATCCCGCGTCCCAAACAAAGGCCTCGTGGAAGCAAGCACACTCCCTCAGAAAGAGTTGGGAACAAGTCAGAAACAACTGTCGGGGTAGACAGCTGGAATACCAGAATTCATTCTTTCTACAAGCAGCTCATTTAACTGGAGACAAGAAGTTTACATGGTCTAACGAGCCGGAGAGTTTGCCCGGAATACACTTGTGTGTCTAAGAGCACATTCATGGTCCAGCAGGAGCGTACGGTTGCTATTCTACATGTCAAACAAGAGAACTGGAGCCTGGGCTGCCCATACACAGCGTAAGGGCACCAGCCCAGGAATAACTTAGTGGTGCCACCACCCGCTGCCTTATGACTATGAGCTGATGGCGGGTTCTGTAGGCCTAGGAGGAGAACCAACACTTCTAAACACAGTCACTGTGGCGACAGTACTGCCTACCTGACTGAGGAGTTGGCTACTTAAGTGTCCCGACTTGATGCACTGACCTCTCCACAAATTCCTAAGTGCTGTGGTATTCACTTGCTCCAATCTGTATTCAGAACATAAGAAGTTGACAACTTAAAGCTTTATTGTCTTTTGCAATAATATAAACAAGCGCTGCAGTTCAGTCAATGTCCATTTCAGGAAGCTTCTTCTCGGCGGCTGCCGGGGCAGCAGGGGCCGCGCTCTGCTCTGCAGCTTGGGCCCCGTTGGCTGCCCCCTGCCCCTCCACTGGTCCGTTGGGTTCAGTCGGCTTCTGCTCCTCCTTCGGGAGCTCCACTTTGGGTTTTGGTTTTGTGACTATAGGGTTACAAATACTTGTCAGCTCCTAGAAGACAGAAATAAAACACAGTTAAGAAATGGTTTTGTCTACTTGAACAACCGTTCTTCAAATTAACTTTGGGTAACACCAGATGGATGCGCGACAGCCGATATTTCCCCATGCAAATTTAACAGCCGAACACACAACCACAGTCCTGCCCTTAGAGATCTCACCTCAAAGTTTTCCTCTGAGCACAAACAACTACACCAAGAAACAGAGAGATCCATGGAAATACAGCGAGTTACACAGCCAGGCTTACTTTAGTTTTAGCTTGTATCTCCTTGGCTTTTATAACTGGGTCCAGAGTAAGACTCCTCTTGTTCTGAAGATTAAGTTTGTTGTTCATCCACTCCAGAGCTTCACTCGCACTCTTTTCCACCTTTGCTACGTCTGCTTCATCTAAATGGTCATACTGTTCATCCTGGAACAGACAAATGCACAGTTGTGCAAATACTCCATCCGAACATGCAAAAGGCACATTTATTTCCTCAAACTTTTAGCTTCTAGTTACTAGAAGGCCATTTAGCCAGAAGGCTGTTCTAGTTCCAAAGCCATTAATGCTGATCACCCCCCAGCTCTTAACGAGAGAGTTGTGCTGCTGCTGGCACTTCCCCTCCGTGGGGAAAATCAATGCCCGATTTAAAAGGCTGTCAGATTTTCAAGCTGACATCCATGTCTGAAAACACAAATATTAAAAACACAGAAGGCAGCCAGGAACTTGCACCAGCAATTTGTTTAAAGAAGCTTTGTACCCTTTCCCTGCATTTGCCAGAAGTCAACTGTGGAAATACCTTTGCTTTGAAGGCATGAACAGTTTTCATGTACTGTTGGATTTGCCTCCCTAAGTCCTCAAACGCTTTTGGTCTTTCCTCCGATTCTTGAAATCTTGCCTGAATAGGCTGACCCAGTGTCTGCAAAAAAGTTCAACGGAAATTAGAAAGCATGCAGCACCACAACACGATCCCACGAGATCTGACAGGATATATAAACACCTCCAAGTTCCTTGGAACTTTTTACTCTTCCCTCCACTTAGGGGAGGGCCTGAGCCTCCCTCACCCATGGATTGTTTCAGGTCTACTGGAGACCTACTCACTCCTCATTCACTTAACAAGCAAATTAAGGGTTCGTTACCAGCACCAATCTCCAAATCGGAAGACCTACAACAGCACCTGCTTGAATGAGTCCCAATATAAGAATCACTTACCTTCAATTCTGTCAGTTTATCAATATAAATCTGTTTGGGTTGGTCTTCACCATCCTCATAAAGCCAATTTTCCGTGTCCTCCAGCTTCAGTGTGAAACTATTTCGATCCTGAAGCAAACAGGTACATGAGATCGCTCTGTTAGGCAGGTTAAATTTGGAGAACTGGCCATGAAAGTCTGAAAATACAGTCTAAATTAACAGTCTCTGATATAGGTCAAAGGTTATTAGAATACAGCTGTTTGTTGTAACAAAATGTACTCCAAGACAATCAAGCCAGCAATACTTACATCTTCACTAACGAATTTCTCATAAATACTGCAGAGTTTGTCTCTCATATCATACACGTATTCTTCCACTGCATTCTTGGCATCGTTCCTCTCTTTCTCCAGCTTATCCTGCATTATCATTTTCCCCTGTGAGCAAGTTAACAAATCAGTTGGCTAAAAAAGCTAGTGATTCAGTATTTCTCACCAGGATACCTTGTTAGCCAAGGCTTAAGTCTGACTAAAGCTGTTGAACCACCATGGTTTACAGAACTGTTCTAAACACAGCACGCAAACAAAAACCAGTTGGTAGGATATCCAACACAAGATGGAACAATCCCACATCAGCTGAGGAACCTTCACCCTGATGGCAGCAGCCATCCAGTACTTCATCACTGCAGGTGATTTTGGAGCCAGTGACCCCATGAACCAGCTTTCCTGCAGTGACAGCATTCCCTTAACCACTATAATGGATTTTGGCTCAACAATGAGAAGACAGCTTAAGGTTTCTGTGGGCACAGGGACGTTTTCAGCTCAGCCAAGTAAGAATTTACCTCATTCTCAATGAATAAGTTCAGCATGTCTTTGCCTATCTGCCACACCAACTGATTCTCGATGGGAAGGTCAACTGTGGTTGTCTTGACTTTAGCCTTCTTGGCTTGGGGCGGTTGATCCACTTTCTTGTCTTTTGAGTCAGCCTGAGAAGTCTGCATTAAAAGAAACACATTCTAAGTAAAACCAGGATCACCAGTCTGTTCAAACTGAGTATTCAAGACTTGTAATAGAAAAAGCATTACTGAATTAGCACACCTCTCTGCACCAGAGCTACGTACTGCCATTCTCACACTCGAGATGGTAAAGCCAGAGAGAACTACTGCAACTACTGACCTTTTCGTTGCACACCGGCTACATTAACGAGGTGAGAGTGGTTACAGTGGAACACTCTTGTAGTACTTAAATTACCAAAGACTAATTGATTATTGCTTCCACAAACAGGAGAGGTCACTCATGTTATCAGTACCAGGTCACTTGATGGGTCTGCAGTTATCTGTGCCATTTATGGATTTCTCTCATCACAATACAGATCACTCAAATACAAGTTTAGCTTCCAGAGCTATGATGAAGGCAGCAGCCACCTCATGCACTACATATACTTATCAATCTTCCAGAAACATCCTCCAAGAAAGATCTCAGATGTTCATTACCTCCATTTCCTCAGACTCTGCCTTATTTTCAGGTTGGGTCTGCTGTTGTTCTTCAGTCTTCTGCTGCTCTTCCTGGTCTACTTGCATCTTCTGAAATTCATAGAAAGATACCATTAGACATAGCAAACAATGTAGATCATTGCTTCAGTTCTTTGGCTGATCCATTACCTCTAATGGTCTTTAGGTAAAAGAAGTAGCAGAACCAAAACTGAATCTGAATCTCAAGACATCACTAACAAGCTTCTAGTGTCTGCACAGGCAAGGAAGAGCTCCGTGATTATGATTTTCATCTCTACCTCAGTCCTGGTGTGAAGAGATCTGTCACTGCTGTGACTCACTTCAGTTAGCACCTTATCACACCTTCACATTTTAGTTGCTGGATACAGCTACTAAATCCTTACACAAGTCTTGGAGCCTCCCCAGAACCTGGTCAATTATGCTTCATCTGAACAGCAGCTTTCTAAGTAGCTGACAGCTATGAAGCCCCTTACCTCCTCCTCTTTTGCATGCTGATCTGTCTCCATAGGCTCTTCGTTCTCATCAGATTTATGAACCTCCACTAAAGATGCACTTGAAACGCTGAAGATACCATGGATATTTACTCTAACTTTGACTTTCACTTTTGAACTGGATCCATCTGTTTGAGGAGTGACCTTCTGAACCAAGAAGTGAGCTAAAAAAAAACCCGGAGAAAAAAAATCAAACCACATACCCTTTGATTAATATAATCAATGATTGCAAAGTAAAACCTGGCTGGTGCTGACTACAGATCACCGTGATGCACTCAAAAAATAACAAGTCCTACTCAAGTCCAACAATTCAGTTTTTCAGTCAGTGACGCTAGGACACTCAGCTATTAGCAATCCTCTGCAGTAAAAGCTGGTGATACTTGTACCACAGTAAGAGACTGCACAGCAGTGATTACGCCCCTTTCAGGCTTGGTCCAACATTAGGATGCTCTTTATTTAGCTTATTTTTCCATAAATTTCATGTTACTCCCCTCATTTACTGTGGATCCATGACTCCACAGACCTGTTCCTGCAGTATTTGTAGTAGGTTGTGCTTTCCAGACTATAGAATTAGAAAAAAAAGACCTGAAACATGCATAAGGTTATTAATAAAGGTAAAAGGTAAAGAATGGTCTTAACCTATTGCAGGATCCGGGTAAGGCAGCTCCTTGGGAGAACTGTAGTATGCCTCGAGAGTAAAAGGCTCCTTCCTGTAGAACGTGAGGACCTTAGAAAACGGAGCGGCATGGTTCTTGGGAAAGACCTCACATTCACTGGAAGAGAAAACAAGAGCATTTGTGGGACAACGCATCTGATTTGAGGTACAAATAAAAGATGCTGAGGGACATGGTTTAGTGTTTCATAGGAATGGTTGGACTCAATGATCCAGTGGGTCTCCTCCAACCCGGTTGTTCTATGATTTTATGAAAAGTTTTGTTAGCTTTAGGAGGCAACAAGAATCTTCACCCTTTTAGGTTTAGTAGCCATGTAGGACACGCTAAACTGCCACCCACCCTTGGTTTTTTACTATCCTCAGAAAAAGTATCAAAACATAAATTGTTAAAAAATGTAACATTCTAAAAATGTTAATTACTCTAGATGTCACCAGTTTGCTTTAAGTCGTATGTGATCATGCATGAAGATTAAGCATTTCCCTTACCTTAACCCTTCCTCTGCTGGTGAATTCCATCGTAAAGAAATAGGATAGGGTATCAAATCTGTGATAGAAAACTCTCTCACTTTGAAAGCCGGGGATAAAATAGCACACTGAAACAGCACAAGAGTCACGTTAGAAACAGTCAGACTTCAGGAGTACAGCAATTTAATTCGGCAAGTAGCCATTTACACCGCTTACTATATAGATTTACTCTAGGTTAAAGGGAGACCAATACTGATGGCCTTGAGACCTGCATAACAAGCACCGGAAGCTCACATGCACCCTTCCTTTTCAGGAAGCTGTCACAATCTGTCCACTCTGAAAGTGGAAATACACAAGTTTTAGTTCGGAGCCATCACATTTGTTTTGCTGTGGTGAGGCTACTGAATTCTTAGCGCCTACGTAAGAAACGCTCATAGTTCTTAAAGTGACACAGCACTAGGGGTTTTGCATACTGTACCTCAATTATCTTTAGCAGTTTTCACTATCTAGTTCCTACCACCAGCCAAACAGAGCACTAAGCACATATTAAACACCAAAGAGGGATATGACACAGAGCAAAGTTAAGGTGCATTCAAGAGATGGTGGCACTAGTAACTATTGTCTATTTACTACAATAGTGACCAATTCCAGCTCAGTGCGTAAGACTTCCATTAACAACCTAAGCTTTCATCTCCATCCATGTTATTAAGCAATACATATATCACAAGTTTATCAATAGGTGTGAAAAAACATTTTTCTCCCCTTGTTTAACTGAGGCCCCCAAAGGCGCCTAAAGGAGAAAACATCATCACATGAGCTTCACCAGACTCAGTTTCCAGGCACAGAAGCACAGGACACATTTCACTTCAACAAGCTACACTGCTCTGGCTTAAAGAAAGAGCACAAAGGAATCACTTACAGCTGCTATTCTCATTATTCCCAACTGCTTTCCAGAAGCTTAATCAAATCCATTCTATGATACACAGGAAGTACCTCCCACATTACCTGTGGATTCTGGCTGAAGTATTCATGGTTTTCAATAAAAATACTCTCAGCTTAAACAAAGAGCACGTACCTGCAGCGCACAGCCTCGTGCCACGGCCTCATCCGCATTCAAAGTTGTGCTGACTTCTTTGCCAAAAAATTTACTGATCTTCTCTTTCACAGCAGGGATTCTTGTGGTACCACCAACAATCTCTACTGCATAGATGTCCTCCTTCTTTAACTCTGCAGAAGAGTCAGACATTAGTTTTTACAGATGAAATGTTTGCTTTGCATGAATATCCCAACATTGTAAGCAGTTTGACAAGACTAACCTTTATTTTAAGCTTGTTCACAGAATCATATAATCATTTGGGTTGGAAAAGACCTTAAAGATCATCCAGTTCCCACCCCCTGCCACGGGCAGGGACACGTCCCACTAGATCAGGTTGCTCAAGGCCTGACCTAGTTCTAAATTTCTAAGCAATAAGAATTTCAGCTCTTAGCTTGTGTGAAAGAGGTTTTGAAGAGCTGTAACTGCTAAGCAAGAAATCCACCCGTCTGCGTTCTGTATGGACGTCATGTTGCTACGTGCAGAACACAGTGCGTACACACTTACTGGCTTGGTCCAGCACGCTGCGAAGAGGCGGTTCCACTCTTGCCAGGAGCCCATCACACATCTCTAAAAATTTGCTTCTGTTGGAAGAAGCCATAAATAAAGCTACATCACATCACAAGCTGCAAACACACCAGGATGCCAAAAGGGCAAGAACGCCATTTGCAGGGTTTTCTCTCCTCTAGTCCTAGTTTTACACTTCCCAGACAAACTTGGTTCTATCGATTTAGCCACACTTGCAACATTCACAGCTCTCCCACTGAACTCTAAGCCACAGACTATGCTCTAAGCATTATCATTTTAAGCAGTGCCCCTGCACATGTTATGCTTCCCACCTCCCTCCAGTCCTAAGAACTGGTCTCTGTGTTGGCTGAAATGCCCTGAATGAAGGGCACTCTAAAGCTTTCCCTTGAGCAAGTCTAAACATTACCTGTTCATTGTTCCGGTGACATCTTTGTCGTTCATGAAGCACTCTATGTTCAGTGGGAGATCAGAGGCATTCGCACTCATCAGTTTTTTCAGTTTTTCGCATTCCTGGTACAGCCTCAGCAACGCTCGGATCTTGGACTTGATGTCCAATTTGTACTTCTTTCCAAACTCTTCACAAAAGTAGCCAACTAACGCCTCATCAAACTTCCTGCCTCCCAGGGTTGTATCAAATGATGTAGCAAGAACCTTAAAAAACAATTGGACTCCTCAGTAATTTTTCGTTACTTCAATGAAACCAATTAGCAGTTAATCAAACCATTTCTTTGTTTTAAAAACAGTCTGACTCTACATAAACGCAAGTATCACAATACTGTTGAGACAAAGAATTAAACTGATGCAGCTGCAACAGCAAAAATCCAGTGCAGCACATTTTCATTCTGCCTTTGCTATCATCAATGAGTTTAGTTTCTTTTGATGAACCTTGTGTAGAAGTATAACCCATCACAAACAAACCTCCATCCCATACTCTTCTTTCACATTTCACAGATGCTGCTGGCAAGAATTAAACTGTTCACTTAGATTTTGGGGCAATCTAAGCAGCAATAGCATCAACCACATCTGACAGTTTGTGGATTGCAACCACAGTAAGAGTCACACATCCCAAGAGAAACTTTTGCTTTTAAGGCTTACCAAGTCTAAGCCGTGATTACCCCATGCCTTTTGTAGCTGATATTAGGCATGTTCAAAATGCTGTTGGAAGGAGAATCGCCTTTAGAATGGGTAAAGTCCTGTGAATGGTAATTCTCATGGGAAGTGCAGCACACGCATGAAGCAGGTACAAGCTCAAGGAGAAGTAAGACATCTGCTGTCTCGGAGGCTAAAAAGCACCCTCAGACACTCAGTCTTCCTATAACAAGGTGACAACTTCTAAAAGTTTAGGAGACAGGGCAAGGCTTAGCAACACAATCTGTGCAGTAACCTGTACTGCCAGCGGATCGCAGTTTCCAAATTCTGCTTAGCCACTGTCAGTTTGACTCATATCCCAGTTTAATATTTGATGCCTCACAAGGATGGGACATGCTTACATCAAGCTAAAAATAAAACAAGAGAATAAACGTTATGAACTCTTGCAAATAGGTGTCCAGTTTCGATGAAGGAATTATCTGCAAAGAACACCTGGAGCCCATCCACCTCCACAGATTCTATTCTTTATACGTATTATGAACTTGATTTTTTTTTTTTAAAGAATAGAGTGCAGTGAAGCATCACATTACACTCAATTTACCTTCAGACCAGGTTTGGTCTGTACACTGTTAGCTGCCTTGCTGTCCAGCTCTCCACTCAAAGCATCCCTTCCAAGTTTAAAAGACAAATCTGAGACACAATATAGCTAATGTTTCCTCACAGGACAAAACAATTACAGTAAAGCTAATGTTTTAAGAACTCCTGCCTTCTCTTCATTACTCCATGCTTTAAAATTTGTGTTTGCTTTTCTAGCCAACTAAGAGAAAGTTACTGGAACTGCAAGAACTGTAACAAAGACAACTAAGAACTGTTAGTATTTGCATTGCTCAAAAGCTCTCCAGTTCCCTGCCTTACTTTTAACTCCAAAGTGTGATTTTAAGAATGAGTTGTGCTGTCTGGATGCACTTATGCGAAGAGAGGCAGGCTCACCCATCACAGGCGATGGATGTACTGATAAGTAGTTGTATTGGTAATTAAAATGGAGGCACAGCAGATTGCTCACCTTCAGTTTGCCTTTGTTGAACGCGCAAACAGAAACTTGATACGCAGAATGCCCCATATCCACAAAAACAACATTCCGTGGTTTCTCCTCCAAGGCAGGCAGGTCTTGCTTATAGATTCCGTACGCAAGAGCAACTACACAAAATGAGAATCAAAGGGTATGATTAGGGCATTCATTCTGCAATTCCGTAAGAAATAAATGGTACATCCATAAAGAGCATTAACATCTCATCTCACTTTTCAAGCTACAGAAACAGATGGCACTAAACAAAATTCCCAGTGCTGAAGAAACATGGAAAAACACTGAGCAGCATTAACTCCTGCCTGCAGCTGCATTAAAACAGGTAATCAAGAAATCTTTACACACGTGTACAGCAATGGAAAAACAGAGCAGAGTTTAAGAAACTTTATGACCAACTCAGCTATCTGAGGTTTACAAACCCAGTAATAACTCCAGAGGCACAGATTAGTGCCAGGTTAAAAGCCCTTTTATCCACTAAAGCTACAGTTTTAAGTGAGGGAGAGAAGGAAAGGCTTTACCTGCAGTTGTTTCATTTATTAGCCTCAGACAGTTGAGACCAGCAATCTGCGTAGCATCCAGCACAGATCTCCTTTCTGCATCTGTGTAGAAACAAGGAACCTGCGGAAGATCAGAGAGACGACATTAACACTGTAAGAACCACCTTTAGCAAACAGTTACAAGCATGTGTAGAGAGTGGGTACAGAGCAGGGCTGAGGGACCCTTCAAATTTAGTGTTAATTTTGGTTGCAATAGAGAAATAGCCAAGAAAACATCACATGAGGATAAAGTTTGATAGGAATGGTTGGACTCGATCCGGTGGGTCTCTTCCAACCTGGTTATTCTATGATTCTAAGTTACTTTTTGTGAATATTTTTTCATTCTATCTCACTTAGAAACAGGTATAAAGTATTATTTATGCTAGTAATCAGCAGCAATATAGACACTTTACTGTTAATGATGGAAATCTAGTTTTTAAGAGATGCGAGTAAGAGTCAGTTTTAAGCAGAAAAGACAAATACCTTAATTGAGTTTAACAGGCAATTTAGCACTGCAAATATATAAGACTTACGGTTACATACTTACTGAAATCACACAGTCAACTACAGGCTTCTTGAGTGCATTCTCAGCAGTCTCTTTTAATTTGGTAAGAAGCATTCCTGTCACCTGCTCAATAGTAAAGTTTCTTTCTTCTTCCATATACATGGCCTTCAAAGAGAAATCATGTACACACACATTACACTGCAGTGAAAATTGTGCTCTGAACACAAGAAACACATGTAAAAAATCGTCTATCAAAAGGAAGCTTGAGAGGCACTGCAGCTCTACGCAACCTTCTCTTCAATCACCTGGCTCATGCACAGCACTTGCAAGAAGACAAAAAAAACCCCACTGGAAAAGCACATTTATGAGTTCACATACACAAAGCTGTTCTGGACACATTTTCAAAAATCCTGATTGCTAAACAATGCCCAAGATGCCTCCCTGCCATTCTGGAGTAGGTTAGTTATGGCTAAAATCCAAACCAGAAGTTCAGCCATTGTTGAACAAGACAAACTTGTATCATTTCGCTCAAATCACTAAGCTGAGGTCTTGCACCCTGCGGCATCTGGACAGCAGCTAAGTAAGCACATTGGTCAAGCAGCTCATCTTCCAAACTCACCATGGAGTAAAAGCCAAAAGCATGGAATAAAGAGCTTGTGTAGGACAGGCTTTGCAAGGCAGAGATTGTTTAACTGTAAAAATCGGTCTCACCAAACACTTGGAGAGACCATCTGCATTACTGGTCTTTTATTCCCCATTTAAGACTTTTCATCCACAAGAGAACAGAAACCACAGCAAGCAGATTCAAAATAAAGAGATAAAAAGAAGTTTTATCAGTTTCTTCCTCTGGCTCCTTTCCAGACATGCCAGACTTACCTTGATGCCAGTCGAGCCTGTTGGCAGCTGGACAAGTTCATAGGCAAGGCTTTCTTTTTCAGCTTGAACAAAGGGATCTGAGAATGCACGACCATGAAATCTTTTAAAACTTTGTACTGTATTCTTTGCATTTGAAATAACCTAAAGGAAAAGAAATCTTTAATACGCCATGTCAGGGGAACATCTGAATTTCAAACAGAAGACAGTTTCGTTCTCATGCTTCCATCGCTGGAATGTTTCTGCCAGTTGTACCTGCCAGAAGGCAACATCCCGCTGACTGCCCAGGTAACCTACTGCAATCTGACATTTTCAATTAGACGTACACGAGAAAATTGAGCCAAGATTCAGCAAAACCCGATTAAAATAGCACTCCATTTTCATAGGGTGTGTGTAGGACACTCTTAAAGGTTAGGAAATCTTTCCCATTTACCTGTTTCCTATCACCCTACCTTTCACCTGTGCTGCAGCCAGTAAATTCAGCCACACTTAAACACACTGCTGGAAACTCCAGCTCAGGTCCACCCCACGCGTGTGACTGTCAACACACAAAACAGCTGAAGGACCTCGTCATGAAGCTTTAAAGAGCCCGGAGGGCCCCAAGATGGTGTTGTCAACTCGAGTTAACTGACAAAAGGCAGATTGTCTTTTAAAAACAGCAGAGATCAGTGCAAATGGAGAAGCGAAAAATCATTACAGCTTGTTTCCACATGGTGCAAGTGAACTTGTTTAAGTCTTTCATTTAGATTACTGCGAGATACATAGTGAAAAAAGCACAGTAACTGAGGGAGCAGACGAGCACTGTACTGTGTGACATTTACCTGTCACTTCCTGCAGAAAATTCCAGAAATAAATCCTGTATCATAGGTGTTTCACAGCAACACAAGATACAACACAACAGAATGCAAATAACCCAATTGCCACGAGCAGGACAAGCCACCTGAACTTCCTCTCAGTCCTTAAATCATATTTACCTACCTACACCAACCAAAACTTAAAGTAGGAGCAAAAACACCTAAGACAGATAATTTAGGTTATAACTCAACCACCAAGAGTCAAGAAAGCAATATATATTGACACTTTATATCCCCTTCCTGCCAAAATTATGGAGTTAATGTAATTTTATAGAATGTAGCCACATAACTAAAAGTTATCACAAGGCACACGAACTGGAACAGCTAAGGCAGGATGAAATAGTGCTGCTTAGCTTCACAATTTACATTCTGCAACTTAAAAAAAAAAATCACATTTATCAAAATTTTGGAAGAGGCAAAGATGTTTGTTTTCTTTTAACATTTCATTATGTAAAATTACCAACCCTTAGATTTCTATCCGAGATGACAAAGCAGCATCACATGCTGAACAGCCGAATTAGGCTCAGCTGTTCACTGCAGCTCCAGAGACACCAGTACAGAGACATTCGTCATCTTCAGTGGTAGAAAACACATTCTGCTAATTTGATTTTTGACTGCTAATGCCCCTTTTACCCAGACTATGTCCTCACCTGGCTTTTAGCAGCTGCACCAATCGAGCGATTCTTGGGTCCAAAGGAGATACATGATCTAAAATGAGAAGGACATTGCCAGTTAGTAAGTGACTGGTAGAACTGCACTGCCTATCTTTTTAACAAAAAGTGTTAATATTAATTAGGCTAGAGATATTTTAAACAGTATTTGGTCCATAAAGAGAGTTGGTCACTCACTAAAATGTGTGTATGGAATGTTCTGGGAAACTTTGGAAGGAAAGAGGCTCTCTAAGTTAAAACAGGAACGCTCCTCACTGCAGAACAGCGCTACAACCAAACGAACTTGTCCTATTCCAAGTTGTACATCAAAGCAATAAGCAGGAATTGAGATACCTCAACAATTAACCTTGTATTTACACCAGAGCTGCTCAACAATAACACAGCAACTGTTCAACCGTCCAGAAGAAATGCAGGAGGTAAACTGAATGCTAAGAAATTCGTTCCTACCTGTCTGTGCCAAATGCTAATTAAGCTTTTTCAGTTTTAGAGGAAACCCTTGAAGTGCAGGAAGACAAAACCTGCAGAGAAGACTGGAGTTTGAGTTCCATCTGTACTCGCTGAAATAGCACAGATCGCAATGAAAACTGTACTTTATCCAAACTACTTTGTGACAGCTTGAGGTTGTGAAAGAGTTAGAAAAAAAGAAATCCTCTTTTTCAGAGAAATTCCTAGTCTTGTTAAGCCTCTTGATTTGCATATTTAGACAAACTGTAGAAGCCCTCACTAAATTAAATCCAGCTTTCTAATCCAAGCTCCTCACATCACTGAGGAAAATTTACCAGGGAAAGAAATTTGCTGTTAGTCTAAGAGACCCTTTTACTACTCACACAACCTGCTAACAACACAACTGAGCTGCTCTCTGGGCAGTAGGTTAAGAAACTGCTTTACAGCAGGGTTACACTATGGGGCTGCTACAAGAAAAGTTCCAGCTCAGACCAAGGTGTGGGAATGGTCTTCTGAACAGAAACTGTTAGAAAAAACCGAAAGCTACAGCCTTGGGTTTAGATCTTCCTCCAATTTAGCAATAATTTAAGTGAAGCAAACCCACCCCTAAAGCACTTTTTGCAACAGAACTAACATTTCTGAACAAAACTATTATTATTTGAAAGCACTACTGAAGGCATCAGTTAACAAGCAAGGAAGCTCTGTGCTACACAGACCCCGAGGCCCAAGCGAAGGGAACAGGAGCTGTGGAGCACACAGCTAAAAATCTAGGAAGCCCTGGGCAGAATGCTAGTTATCAATTTACTCTGGTCTCCAGAAAGGAATTGAGACACAAACATGAATTGTTGTTTTTCCTACACAAGAAAAAATATCCAGCTTCTTCCGGGCTACATTCACAATTCCTCAGTTGCCACAAACCCATTAATTTGGATTACAGAACCCTCTAAAGCTGTCAGACTAAAGCCTCAGGGCAGAAGTCTTGTCTCAAGAGAAGGACACAGCACAACAATTACAAAGACAGGTTTCCATAGGAGACCCTGGAACAACACCCTGAAAGTGCACACATTCCTGTTAAATGCGCTGGCCCCTGCTGCTCTGTATGAAGGACACGCTGGACAGATGGGACAGTTCTCCGCTCCACTTCTTCCCTCCCTGCCCACATCCAACGCTTCTCTCAGTTAACCCTGGCTCTCAGCTGAGCCCTGGGGAGCCCTGCAGGGGCCCAGCACAGACCTCAATGGAAGAATATTCCACCAATCTCATTCCCCAAATCAATTCAACACAGGAACCAGGGCTAGCTCCTCAAACACCGATTATACTAATCCATAATTTTACTGGAAGTAAATAACTGAAGATTTTAATGAGGAACATAATCACAGAGAGGGTCAGAGGTCTAACAAAGCAACTTAACCAGAGTATTGAAAGTAACCTTAACATCCGCAGGCACTACTTCACCCTTGCCCTCCCATCTGCTTTCACTTCCTTGGATGACAGACATCCCCTGTCAGCACCTTTCCTCCACGCTGACCAGCAGCAGGAGCTTCATCAGATCACTTACAGCTACCTCACTTCATCCAAGTCCCCTCATCCTTATACAAAAGATGAAACTTAGGGGTTTTACTAGTTTTCTCCACCACTTCTCCATTTTAAGAATGCCACATTCAAAGACAAACATGTTTTACGCTGCTTTTGGGTATACGAGTTGCTCTTTTACAGGATTCCGGAAGAATCTGAAAGCAGGCTCAGTGAGACCGTCATCTGCGCCGCTGAATCAAGTGCAATGTGTTCAGTAGGGTTTGCTTCACTACAATGATACAGATCTGCTGATCCTTCCCAAAGCCTGGATTCACCACAGAAAACCCAAACCAGTGTTTAGCCCTGACTGCAAGCCAACTCCTAAGGGAAGCAGTGACACCTCCTTGCATGATGTCCCCCAGAGTTCAAGAAATGCTAAGCATGGACTTTTTGAATCAGGTTTTCTGTTTCCAAGGCAGGCTGCTAAAAGCCGCGAAGAATTTCTTTCACTAGCACCATTTCCTTAGAGAATGGTTTCCTGCATTCCCTCAGAACCGCCCTTGGAGATAAAGCCCAGCTAGAAACTACCACTTTCATTATGCTAAGGTTTTTTTCCAATATCACTTCAGCCTTTCATAACTAAGTTACTTCCCAAAAGATGCGCTGTCTCAAAAGTTTTATACAGCTCATCCCCTTCAATGAGCAAGTTGCATGTTCCGTTCTCATTCCAGGAGAGGGGACACATGATACTGTACTGGCTAATCACCTTCCAGTTCCCCATCCCAGTAACTTGTCAATCCAGTGGCTACTTTCAAGGGAGAGTTTAAAAGACCAAATACTCAAAACAAGCACAAATTTTTTGAGAGCCCTGGCTGAACTAAGAAATCCTCAGGCTGAAGGGAAGGTTGCTAAGCAGCTTTCCTGAGCCCTGGCCCCACGAGCTCACAGGGAGCTCAACACCAACACAGCATTAGCCTCCAGAGCCGGCTGCACTGGGGGAACAGGATGGGAACAGCAGAACAGGCAGGAATGTTCTCCTGGGATGCGAGGAAATGGCCTCAAGTTGTGCCAGGGCAGGGTCAGATTAGATACTAGAAAAAAATTTCTTCACTGAAAGGGTTCTCGGGCACCGGAACAGCTGCCCAGGGAGGTGGTTGAGTCACCATCCCTGGAGGTTTAAAAGATGGGTGGATGAGGTGTTCAGGGAGCTGGTTTAGCAGTGGACAGGTATGGTTGGGCTCCATGTCAAAAGTCTTTCCCAACCAAATGATTCTATGATTGCTATCAGAGATGCGAGAGAGAAGCTGCTCTCCCTATTCCCAACCCCTGTGCTCTCAACTAAGCCCTGGCTGGCCGAGGCTACAGAGGAGGGCAGGGACAGCCAGGAGCCGGGCACGGGGATGGAGAACAAACCTGCTGGGGAGTGGCAGAGGGAGCTGGGACTGCTTAGCCTGGAGAGGAGGAGGCTGAGGGGGGACCTTATGCCTGCCTTCAGTGGCCTGAACGGAGACTGGAGCTAGGGGGGTGCCGATTTCTTCTCCAAGGTGACAGGATAAGAGGAAAAGGTAACACTAAAGGAGGTTTCGATTAAACACTAGGAAAAATTTCTTCACGGGAAAGGCTCCCAGGTGCTGGGAGTCTCCATCCCAGGAGAGAATCATAGAATGACCAGATTGGAAGAGACCCATCAGATCATCGAGTCCAACCATTCCCATCAATCACTAACCCATGTCCCTCAGCACCTCGTCCACCCGTGCCTTAAACACCTCCAGGGAAAGTGAATCAACCCCTCCCTGGGCAGCCTCTGACACTGCCCAATGACCCTTTCTGGGAAAAATCTTTTCCTAATGTTCAGCCTGAACCTCCCCCGGCAGAGCTTGAGGCAGCCAGCGACGGTTTAGGGGTCGGACTCGATGACCCGCAGCCTTTCCCGCAGCCGAGAGACCCTCGGGCCCTCCCCCGGCGCCCGCCCCGCTCCCCCGGCCCCGCGCTCACGGTGTGCAGCGGTCGCTGTACTCATTGGCGATCGTCTCTATGCCGCCGCCGCGGGCCACGGCCACGTAGCAGCTCTGGAAGCCCAAATCGATGCCCACCACCGACATGGCTGCGGGGCAGGGGCAGCGCGGCGCGGTTAAATGCGCGAGGGGCGGGGATTCTCGAAGGATCCCGGCGAGGCCGCCGAACGCGGAGCCGGGAGGAGGAGGGGGGCGGGGGAAATCTCGCGAGAATTGAGGGTGAGACCGCGCAAGCGCGGAAGGGCACACTAGCAGGCGGGGCCTGTGAATGACCACGCCCCTCTCGTTATCTTGGTGTGCACTCAGTGGGCGGGGCCCAAATATGTCCACGCCTCCTTGCTGTGCCCGTGTGGCCCTGCCATTTCCGAGCCTATACGGGAATCAAATGTGGACACGCCCCCTCACGTGACCTCGCTGGAGTGTGGTCACGCCCCCTTGCGGGGCCGGGCGCGCCCCAAATATGGTCATACCTAACGTGATCGCGGCCCCGCTTGTGGGCGGGGTCAGGCATGGCCACGCCCTTTTAGGGCCGCAGTGTGTTCCCTTGATTGATCAAGATTGACCACGCCCCCTCTGGCATGAAGGTCTAGGTCTCTCCCCTTTATATTCACATGGGCGGGGTCATGTTTGACCTCGCCCCCTCACTGCGAGGGTCTCCAGCCCTCAGGGCTGCGGGCGGGTCGAGGCGCGGCCTCGCTCCGTTAGGGTGGCGGGTGGACCGTTCATAAGAAGAAAAGGAGATTTTCTTGCCTCATGTCACAAGAATTGGAGAAAAATGCGATGAAAGCAGATGTTGGCAGCACTGCAAAGAGCTCCATCTTGTCATTTAACTCTGTAATCCCCAGTATAGAGACACAGATCCATCAGGAGAGTATGGATGGGAGTGTTGGAGTTGTTCAGCCTCCCTATGCCTGTTCCAGTGCCCAATGACCCTTTCTGTGAAGAATTTTTTCCTTATGTCAAGCCTGGCCCTCCCCTGGTGGAGCTTGAGGCCATTCCCTCTCCTCCTGTCCCCTGTCCCTTGGCAGAAGAGCCCAGTTCCCTCCTCTCCACAAGCTCCTTTCAGGTAGTTGGAGAGAGCAGTCAGGTCTCTCATGGGAAGTTACGTCAGAGAGGGCTAAACAGAGACTTTTGTACTTCCATTCCCCATTATTTCCAGGCCTCTTTTGGCATAGGGACCATGCTCTTCATGCTGTATTTCATGTGTCACTTACTTTTGGATATGCTGGCGCCTTTCACCTATGGAAAACCCACATCTGTGCCTCTGTGTTACAAGTTTTGAAAAAAAAACCCAGTGCGCTGGAGCACCTGCCGTATGAGGCCATGCTGAGAGAGCTGGGGTTGTTCAACCTGGAGAAGAGAAGGCTCCAGGGAGGCCTTAGAGCAGCTTCCAGCGCTGAAAGGGACTCCAGGAAAGCTGGGGAGGGGCTCTAAATCAGGGAATGAAGAGATAGGATGAGGGGTAATATTTTTGAGCTGAAAGAGGGGAGATCAAGATGAGATCTTAGGGAGAAATGTTTTCCTATGAGGGTGGGGAGGCCCTGGCCCAGGTTGCCCAGAGCAGGGGTGGCTGCCCCATCCCTGGAGGGTTTCAAGGCCAGCTTGGATGGGGCTTAGAGCCCCTGATCCCGTGGGAGGTGTCCCTGCCCATGCAGAGTTGTTGGAATCAGACGATCTTTAAGGCCCTTCCAACCCAAACCATTCAATGATTCTATGAACATTTCAGGAAGAAAGCACAAGGGATTGTCTGCTTCATCCAAACAGAGACCTAAATCTGACATTTACCTTACATTCAGGGATGTAGCGAGACTTAATATTTGGGAATGCTTTTAATTCAGAGGTAAAATGTGCCTAACCCAGGGTGATGTCATGTGTTAGAAACAGGACATTTCTGAACTCCCAGCCCTGCATTGACACCACTGCTCCTGAAATTCAATATTGAAAGCAGGAAGGACTCTTGTCTCAAAGGCTGCCGGTCAGCCTCAGGCCACATGCTTAGGATGTCTGGCAGTGTGTGGAGTGACACCGCGCTGGCAGCTGCTGGGGGGCTGGGAATTGCATCACAGCCCTAACGCCAGAGTCATGACGGAGGGGTTCACCTCGGGTGTCCTTGAGTGTAGAGCGAGGTGCCAAGGAACGAAACCAGCCTGCTGCTCCACTCAGTGAATGTTGTACAACCTATACCAGTGAACAGCGAGGAAAAGCATCACTTGGTTTTCTCCACTTTCACATTCCAAAGGAGAGACCTGGGAGCCCCAGAGCCTCAGTGAAAAAAAGCTGGTGAAGGGGCTGGAGAACAGGCCCTGTGAGGAACGGCTGAGAGAGCTGGGGGTGTTTATGCTGGAGAAGAGGAGGCTGAGGGGAGACCTCATTGCTCCCTGCAACTACCTGAAAGGAGGTTGTAGAGAGGAGGGAGCTGGGCTCTTCTCCCAAGTGACAGGGGACAGGACAAGAGGGAATGGCCTCAAGCTCCACCAGGCTAGACATTAGGAGGAAGTTTTTCACCGAAATAATCATTGGGCACTGGAACAGGCTGCCCAGGGAGGGGGTTGATTCACCTTCCCTGGAGGGGTTTAAGGCACAGGTAGACAAGGTGCTGAGTGACATGGTTTAGTGTTTGATAGGAATGGTTGGACTCAATGATCCGGTGGGTCTCTTCCAACCTGGTGATTCTATTATGCTATGAATGGGTTCCCGTCAGCTGCCTGTGCACGTGGCTGCTGGCCCTGGCCAGGACACAGCCCTGGGACCTTGCCAGGGATGCTGCCCTCCAGCATGGGAGGGAGGTGGGGGAGAGATGCCCTGCCAGCCCAAACCAGCTTGACTGGCACATGCGGTCCCCCAGCTGAGGGAAAAATAGAGAAATCAATGTAAAACCTGAGGTCTGTTACATTGCGCCTCACCCAGTATCAGGGTGTTTATACCTAATTTGCTGGGTGTCCCTTTCTTGGGGTGTCAGTACGGTGAAGCTGCTTCCCACCCCAAGCTTGAATGAGGGTGAACACAGTAATGGTTTCAGTAGCGGTGCTGTGAGCCAGCTCACCAACAGTCCGGGCATCCTTCTCGGCTCCACTCCATGCTCTGAAAACTGGGGAGCAGTGGGCAATATGTGTTTTTCTGCTCCCATATGGCTCACCTTCCCCATAGGACATCAAGATCGTGTTCAACCAGCTATGCACAGGTGACAAGCTTTGCATTTGGAAAAGAATTGTAATACCAGAAGCATCTTTATTTATCTGAATCCACATTCCGATACAGATATGCCCACTGAGATGAGACCTTGGGCAACATTTCTAGCTCCCAGTTGGCAATGATCTTTCCAGGCGGGAGTTCGGAATAAACCAGCACTCAATTTCTAGCAGGCTGAAACAATCGCTTTTAGTGAATGACACCCTCGGAGGAGCGATCTAAACCCAAATGATACTCGGAAGGTAAGTCTTTGTTTCTTTATTGCTTATGTTGGCATGGAAAATTAACTGGGAGATGAAGCGTGCCAGTGGCGGGGAAAATGTGGAGGGAAGGAAGATGTGGAAAGTGGGAGTTGTAAAGGAGAAAGAGAGCGTGGGAAGAAAAATGTCTGGAATAACAGGCAGCCTGATCTGACAGCACGTTCTTCAACTGCACTTCTGTCCATTGCCCGGGACAATGGTAAGGCACTAAAGAAAGAACAAACACAAGTTTAGTTACCTTTTATATCCTCTGTGGAATGGGTTTGATGCCCTCCACCCACAGTACCAGGGCGTTCGGCAGGGGCACATTTGGAGGTCAGAGCATCATAGAATCGTTTAGGCTGGAAAAGACCTTTAAGTTCATCATCGTGTTGTTTAAATCTTTCTGCATTAAATTGAGTTACCACTGGACTGGAATTGCCAAGAACTCATGAATTTTGAGTGGGTTTCAGCTTGTAATTAAGAAAGAGATTTATTATATTATATTTTTAGAACTCTGTTGTGGGATCTCATTATTCCAGAGGACCTGGAGCATGAAAATCATGAATAAATAAAGCTGCCGTGCTAGAAATTATGTTGAGAAATCTGCACGTTTATCATTGCTTTTACAAGCTTTCTCATACATTTTCCAACCGGGTTTGCAGCACTGATATATATTTTTTTAATGGAGGTGTATGACTGGAAGAAAAGTCTCTGTACATTAAGAAATGTCAAGGCAAAATCCAACTCAGAGATAGCAGAGCTCCTTGCCACATGAATTTAAGGAAGCAATTTCATTTCTTACATCAAGACAGACTTTGTTTTCTCTCAAGCAAGTAACTTATCTCTTTGTTATGCACTGAAGTGCATAATCTGTGAATTCCTATCAGACATAAATATTCCTTATTTACGCATACTGTGTTTGTAACTTTGAATGTTGTGTATGTTCCTACTTAATTGCTTATCAGCTAAATGATAAATAGTGAATACTTTTTGTTCTCTATCAAAATAATCACTGATTTTATTTAAATTAAGGAGAAAAAGATATAGAAGAAGGATCATCACAAAAGGGTTGTTGAAGATACAGCTTGTCTTTTAAAATAGATGGCAACTAGTCTAAGAACAAAATGTCTATGAAATTCTTAGACGTTTGAAGACAACATAAACAAAGCAGCAAAAGCATTCGCATTTCATAGGGACATAATATGCTCAGGATTTTCAGAAGTCAGTGAAGTATTTGATCAACTGCTGCTATAGATAAGAAAACGTGACTTAGGGAGTGTAATAAAATTGTAATGATTACACGTGGCCTAAAACTCGTAGCTGTTTTTCAAACGAGGAATAATCTGCTGTTGGTAGACTTGATGCCATTTCACTGCCTGGAGCTGCATGTACTCTCCTGTCTCATGGCAGGCGTTGTGGGCACCCAGTCCTCAAAAAACACAGACGTAAACCAGATGGAAAGGAGACTAATGAGTCTATGTCAGTTTGTGTGCTATAGGTGATTTTGTTTGTCGTTCAAAGTATCCTCCTTGTGCTGTTATTCTGTGCTTTACCTGATCCATTGGCCAGCCCTGATCTCAGTCTGCAGCCTCGCAACTTCATAGAATTATAGACTCATAGAATCACCAGGTTGGAAGAGACCTACCAGATCATCAAGTCCAACCATTCCTATCAAACGCTAACCCATGTCCCTCAGCACCTCATCTACCTGTGCCTTAAACTCCTCCAGGGAAGGTGAATCAACCTGCCCCAGACCAGCTCCTCTGAGGAGCTTCCCAGAGAAATCCTCGCCTGCATTTGAAGCATCCTCCTTTTCTCTTATCGGGATGTGAAACAGATGTAGGATTTTGTTGGAAGTGCTCACACACAGCCTGTCTGCCATGGCCTCGTATCATATTGTGCACCCAGGCTCTTCAGACTCTGTTTATGGAGGCGCGTCTTGCAATTCATTAATACTGGCCAAACCTGAAAGAGAATATGGGCTTAAAATAAGTCCCAGCTGATCTCTGTCACAGGCTATTCTTTGGGCTGCTGTAAATAGCCATCGCATCTCATCTCCTGTGTGGTTCACAGTGCTATTCTGGGGTATTGAAACACAACTGGGCTTTGCAGTATCCCCAGTTGGGTGTCGTGTCACCGCGTGGGTAACTCTGGGCTCAGTAATCCCACCTCGTACAAGTCCTAAAGACTGTGAAAAGTCCTAAAGACTCCCCACAGCGCCTGGACTCATACCAGTTACAGATCCAGGATCTCAGAAGGGCGAGAGGCTGTCACTGGGTACTGGGCAGAAGCTCAGGCCCTGCTCTTCCCATCCAGGCTAACCACAAATCACCTAGAAGTCCCAGCAGTTTGTGTGACATGTGTGACACGCAGAGGGTCCCCTCACTCCGTTCGGGTTCAGGTCAGCCCAAGCCTCTCCTCTTGGTGCTGAGGGTCCTTTCAATGCCTCGCTCTGCTGCCTGCCCAGAAAGAAAAACATCTGCCTTTGTTCTAAATCACTTTAATACCTTCCAGTGACATGTCTAATGATGTCAGCTTCCACAAACCGCACACACAAATGACGTCCCCACTACGTCGACATGCTTGACGCTCCATCGGGATCTGTTGACACACACAGAGGTACTTTGTGTTTGCCAGAATGTGAGCTGAGGATCTAAAAATAGGGCAGTTTTCTAGGCTGGAGCAGGGAGTCACCCAGCAGGCGCTCGCTGGGAATAACACCACAGTCCCATAGCAACACCACAGCAGCGCTACCCCCTCTGGAGGAAGGGTGTTGGTCTCAGCTTCACAGATTGTAAATTATATTTACTTAAATGCATTCTAACAATAAAAACTATTTGTTACTTTTTATTTCAGAGAAGCTGTGATTGGGCATCCATAGAGATTACAGATTTTTTGGGGTGCTGCCTGTGGCGGGAGAGCCCTGGATCAGTAACTCCTCTCTTCCTCCCCTCTCCCCCTCCCTTCTGGCAGGTGGCATCAGCCACGACACCGCGACGGTCAGTGTCCTCTGTTATAAGAGAAAAAAAATATGTAAAAAACAATTGAAATCATGAAGCAGATAATGCTGCTATAATCTCTCTAAGCTAGGTTATCATCTGTTAAAAGAGTTGCAGAAAGTAATTAAGCTTCCTTTGTGTACAGTAAATTAAAAGAACTTGGAAGGCCTTTAATCAAGATCTGTCTGAAATGAAAGGAAGACCCTTCTCTTAGCAGGGCCCCAAGCTTATGGTTTCAAGCAAACATGAACTCAACAGAGTCCTTGAAAGAACTGGGACCAGTAACTTTGGTGAGGGGCGTTGCAGCCACTGCTTCATGGACCGCTGACCCAAGAAACCTTCCAACCCGTTGTTTGTGTGAATGATCAATGCCTGATCTTTGCTCCCGTAAGGATGTGAAGCCTGCAGCAAAAGTGAGAAGGTGAAGCCATCACCTCCCACACTGGAGGACACGTGCAGCTCATTTACATAGCAAGTGAGGACTGTATTAGCCAGCAAGACATAGAGTATTAATTGACTAATAAGATTGGTAACTGATAAATGTAAATCTGATGCAATTATAGGCAGAGTTCTGTAACTGAAGAATAGGATAAACACCGTGTGGAATCCTCCTGACGGGTGCTGGCTTTGCGAGTTGGTGATCCTCGCGGAGAGGCCACAGGGGCTGGGAAGGAGCAGGGACAGGGGAAAGAGAAGGAGAAGGGATGGGGACAGGGGCAGGGATAGGAACAGGGACAGGAGCAGGGATAGAGACAGGGACAGGAATAGGGATAGGGACAGAGATAGGGACAGGGACAGAGATAGGGACAGGGACCGCCCAGCCAGGGCAGTGACAGCGCGGGAGGAGGCGAGGCGGGCAGGGCCGGCCAGCGCGCCCCACTAGCCCGCGCGCGGCCGCTCTGTCCGCCGGAGGACCGCCTCTCTGTGGCGGGCGCCGCGTACCCCAATGGGAGGCGGCGCGGGGCCGTCCCGGCATGCAGCGCGCGCGCCTCCCCGCCGGCCGGGCCGCTAAGATGGCGACGCCCATGCACCGCCTCATCGCCCGCCGCCAGGCGTGAGTGGGACCGCCGCGGGGCGAAGGGGGTGGCGCCTGAGGGCACGGCCTGCTCCCGGCCCCGGCCTGGGGCGGTGGGAGCGAGGGCAGGGCTGGGGGTGGGGCGCGCAGCGTCGCTTCGGGTGTCACCGCTGGTTTGTGGGGAGAACGGGAGGCCGGAGCCGGGCTCTGCACCCGCGGAACGAACGATAGAACGAGAGGGAGCGGGCTCAGCTTGTGCCGGGGAGGGTTAGATGCGATATCGGGAACAGTTCCTCCTTGGAAGGGCTGCCCGGGGCAGTGGTGGGGNCGGTTAGATGCGGGAAAGGCTGCCCGGGGCAGTGGTGGGGTCGCCATCCCTGCAGGGGTTTAAATCCGTCTGGACGCGGTGCCGAGGGACACGGCTCGGGGCTGGG
>WAAB01024317.1:16880-36146 GCA_013389865.1 Piaya cayana
CTTCTCTCCCCGTCCCTTCCCTTCTTCTTCTCTCCCCGTCCCTTCCCTTCTTCTTCTCTACCCGTCCCTTCTTCCTCTCCTCTCTCCCCGTCCCTTTCCTTCTTCCTCTCCTCTCCCTCCTTCCCTTCTTCTTCCTCTCCTCTTCCCCCCTTCTCACCTCTTTTTTTCATAAACTGGCCTTGTTTTCATGGCTTTTTGTGCCCCCTCCCTCTAGGCACACCCCTCTCCACACCCCTTACACCTGCATTACAGCTCTGTGCCCTCTGCGCTGCTGGGGCAGCTTTTCCTTCTTCCTTCTCTCAGGGGTCAGGGGAAATCGACTCCCTGTCGGTGTCTTTTTCCTGCGGTGATTCAGCCTTCAGCTCTGTACACTCTCTTCTGAGTGGAACAGACTTTACTGGGTAACAGAGGAGAAAAGAAACAGACCATAAAACATGGAAGAGGAAGCTTGAATTGACAAGAGAAGACTTTTTATTGTTGTGTTGGGTTTTTTTTTCCTGTCAGTGAAACCTGCCTAAGGGTTATGTTAATCAGACTGTGGTTCGGGCATCTGTTTAAATGTTTATACCTGCCTTAATTAGAAAAACTTGCTCCAGATTAAGAGGAAGCAAGTATGAAAAGGCAACTCGAGCCAAGAAATTGGAAGGTAATGAAGGGCAAAAGTCCAAGAAACATGTACGGTGGCTTTTTTCTCCCCACATTCTCACAGGAGCATGGCAATAATTCCTTCTGGGGAAAGGTAACCAAGTGAAGTCAGCTGAATAGGTGAAGCCCTTTATCTACCATCTGAGACAAAATAACTGTTTAATTTCTTTCAGTAAATAAGGAGAAGAAGGGTTTAATACAGTGTTTCTGTACCCTTTAAGATTAAAGAGAATGTCATTGTTCCTCCAGCTCAGGAGTGGCATGGATGTGTTAAAGAGGCCACTGAGGCGATCTGAGGGCTAAGGTGATCCAAGGACAGGCTGAGAGAGTTGGGCTTGTTCAGCCTGGAGAAGAAGAGGCTCTGGGGAGACCTTAGAGCAGCCTCTCAGTACAGAAAGGGGCCACAGGAAAGCTGGGGAGGTAGTACAGGGAGAGAGCAAGGGGGAATGGTCTTAAGCTGAAAGAGGGAGATTTAGTTTAGATCTTAAGAAGAAATGTTTTTCTGAGTGAATCACTGGCACAGATTGCTCCAAGAAGTGGTGGCTGCCCTATCCCTGGAGGTGTGGAAGGCCAGGCTGGCTGAGGCTTTGAGCAACCTAATCTAGTGGGAGGTGTTCTTGCCCGTGGCAGGGGGATTGGAACTGGAAGATCTTTAAGGTTTCTTCTGACCCAAACCATTCTATGATTCATTGGGTTCAGAAGAGCTCTGAAGTCCCACAATCAAAAAAAAAGGAGACAGAGTTGGCATCCTCACATCCTTAACTCTTGATGGGTTAGGGCAATCGAGGACATTTTGACCAAAATCTGCATTTTCTAACAGTTCAGACAACAGTTCTCAAAACTGGGGAAGGACCCATCGCTGGGCAGAGATTGAGGGGTAGTTTGGAGGAGCTGGGATGGAAAGAAGCTGAAAGGTGGTACCCTGTGGGTTTTCCTCTTGCTTATGTCTCTTTCCTGTTGTAGGTCATTTCCTTGGCTGTGTCCCAGACAACTTCTGACTGTGTAGTGCTCTTTACCCCTGGGATTTTACAATAATTCAGGTTGGAGAGACCTGTGGAGGTCTCAAGTCCAACTCGCTGCTCAGAGCAGGTCAAATTAGATAGGGTTGCACAGAGCCTCATTCAATGCAGCTTTCGATCTCCAAGGATGAACAATGCACCTCTCCTTCCTGCCATATATTCTATGTATGTTCAGCCCCAGTTTGTGCATGCATAGTGGTCTTCAAGCTGCTTCCAGGTGGAGACTGAATTCTGCAGAAAAAATATTTCTGGAAGAAGGGGTGAAAGTAAAGGGGGAAAAAATGATGGGACATAGATTTAGAGCAGTACATCTGTTTGAAGCTTCTGCTTTACTGGGACTATCCTAGCGCTGAGCTGCATGAATCTGAGAGTGGGAACTTTGTTATCAAAGCTGTTTTATTCTGCATAGATTTTAAAACGTTATAGCCTGGAGAGGATGGCTGTAGCCTGGTTGTTAGGAAGCTCACTGAGGAGTGAGGAACGTTTGTGTACTTTTCCTTGCTGTTCATCAGAGAGAAGAGGGACCTGTGCACCTGGTGTGTAGCTTGGCAATTGGGAGCCTACCTCCCTCTATAAGAATTACTTTGCAGTTATTAAGCATCCTTTTATTTTGTGAGTGATACCTAAACCCATGTAAGTCTAGCCTAAAAGATCAGTGTCACCTTCTCCCTGAAACAAAATGTCTTGGAGTTGGATTTTTTTTTTGGTGTGTTATTTGTCACAGTCCAGATGTTTTGGTGAGTTCTAAACAATTGATACCTGTATTCTCATGCTCCTAGAATTTATAGGAACAGTGATCTGAAGCCTAGTATTTTTCTTACCTACTTAATGTTAAGTTTAAGAATCTGTGTAACTGTTTTTCTTGTGAGTCATCCAGTTGAAAGACTTCGGTGGCTTTGCTTTTTTAATAGGCTTTGAGGCAAGAGGTGGCTTTCTTGGACGCTCTCTAATATGCACTTTGTTCTAAGCAGTGTTTGTATGAAGTTCTGGGGCTTTGGACCTGAAGCAAGTATTTGTTTTCTTCAGGATCACGAGTAAAGTTCCCTCTGTACCAAAGGGCTTAAAACTGCAAACTCGTCAGATGGTTACAACTGTTGAAATTTCAAGCTTTGAAATGTTCTCAGTGTTTACTTGTGGTGCTGGTGGCTCTCTTTGGTGTTTGAATTATGAAGATGAGAGTTTATTGGGTTAATAAAAGCAGTATGTTTAACTGCTAGTAATTTTTACAGCTTATAAAAGCATAGGAGGTGTCTTGCATGCACATTGAAGGGATTTCTATAGCAAATAGTTGCTTATTCATAGTGCCAGCATTCGAAGGGGGTAGTATTGAGGGTCCCACTTCACTCTCATGCGAAGTCACCATCTATAAACAGAGCTTCTAGTACTCATTTTTAGCAGTTAGGGGAAACATTGTATGTAGGTTTTTGTTTGCATCTAGGTTACTTTTCTGCATCTTGCTTCAGATGATATCCCAGTCCCGCACACTGTGTGTAAGCCAAGCTTCTGTAAAACAGCTTCCACATCAACGTGCATGCAGCTTTGCATCTACAGACACAGACTCCACTGGGTAGTTATCACGGGGTTGTAGCAAGGTGGGTGTTGGTCTTTTCTCCCAGTTAACAGGTGATGGAATGAGAGGAAATGGCCTCAAATTGTGCCAGAGGAGGTTGAAATTGGATATTAGGAACTATTTATTTACCAAAAGAGCGATGAAGCCCTGGCAGAGGCTGCCCATGGCAGTGGAGTAGTCCCCGTCCTTTGAAGGGGGTCAGAAACCCCGTGGCTATGGCACTTTGAGACGTGGTTTAGTAGGCACGGTGGGGCTGGGGTGACAGTTGGATCGGATGAGCGTAGGTGTCTTTTACAACTTTAATGATTCTATGATTCTTTCTTTGCATGTTTTCTGCTTTACAAACTAGAGTCTTGATTAGCATGCTATTATGAATTAAGTAATTGAGCACTGCTTTGTTAAGACTCTTTGTTTTTTCTTGGGTTTGTTATTCAGGAAAGTATTTCCTAGTGCACTGCTTTTTCAGATGGGTATTTGATAACGATCACTGAGTTAGTTTGCTGTTATATTTTACAGTTGCAGTGGATTTGCTTTTACAAATGCTGTCCGTGTTTGACTTCATTTCGCAGATAGTCATTGTATTTCAGGTAAAATCTGAGTGAAGCTTAAGCCCTGCTGCTGGAGGCTTTTATTTCTGTGGAGACCTTATAGCAGCTTTCCAGTACTTAAAGGGGGCTACAGGAAAGCTGGGGAGGGGCTCTTGATCAGGGAATGCAGGGACAAGACAAGACCAAGTGGTTTTCAGCTGCTAGAGGGGAGATTGAGATTAGATCTTAAGAAGAAATGTTTCCCTCTGAGGGTGAGAAGGCCCTGGCCCAGTTTACCAGAGAAATGGTGGCTGCCCCATCCCTAGAGATGTTGAAGGCCTGGTTGGATGGGGCTTTGAGCAACCTGATCCAGTGGGAGGTGTCCCTGCCCATGGCAAGGGGGTTGGAACTGGATGGCCTTTAAAGACCTTTCTAACCCAAACCACCACACGATTTTATGAATTAAGATTTGTCTTACTGAGTTTTTTGTTTTCAGGTGGTGTTGGTGTACAAGCATCCCATAAGTATGTTTAAATCCTTGTGTTTCTCTGTGCCTTTTGAATCACTTGAGTGATTCAGTTAATTAAAATATAAAATCTCTTCTGGGTCCTAAAAGAACCTGTCTTGTGCTCAAGGGTATGTCTAATGACACCTCAAACCAATCACAACTACTGCTCTGGTGTTGCTACATATCATTCCGGTCTGTTCTTTTCTGTTTGAACAAGAAGGGCAGGAAATAAACTGCAAAAAAAAAAAATCATGTGTTTAATGTCTGGAATTAATTTATTGAGGAGAAATAAGCAATAGCGGTGCTGGCACAGGGCTGGGCAGGGTGGTGGCGGCGCAGCTCAGGTGGGGACCAGCGATGGGGGTGTGCTAGGTTAGGGGTAAAATGTACAAGAACACAGCCTGCATCTTGGCAACGCTGCCCAGTTGCACTGCTGGTGGGATCCCTATGGCTTCTAGGCTGCCTGTAAATATACATTGTATTAATATATTGATCCAGAGTGGGTTTTGTGTTCAAACAGGGATCTTATTGTGCTTTAGTGATGAAGATTCTCTTGCCGGTGCTTGTAAGGAAGGAATTTGCTCATGTATCTGCGCCAGCTTCTGACCACAGTATTAGACGCTGATGCTATGTCCTCCTGTGCTTTGGAGGAGGTGACGTTTCCAGTTACTTGAAGTGTTTTGGGGGTTGGGGTGGGAGCTGAGGCTTGTTCTTGAGGTTTTGTTTGTTTGTTTTCTACTGGAGATTACAACAGAAAGAATTTTTCAACTGGAGTTTGTACAAGCAAGTCTTAGAAGAGTAATTATGGTATTGGAATGAATGAAGTTTGTCCTGATGGCAGTATTCAAAGCACAAGACTTTTCTTCACCATTACCCTTGTTGTAAATGAGTGTCTAGAGTTTTCAGTATTTCTTGGTGATTGTTGATACCCTATGAGACAGTTTTTGTAATATGAGCAAGGGTAATCTAGAGATACGGTGACAAATGAGTAAAGCATGTAGGGGCAGTGTTTCATCTGGTGTTCCTCATCGAGGCAATTGTGTTTTAAGAGCTCCTATGGTGTTAGGAGCTTACTCCCCACTGCCAGAGAGCTAGCCAGTCAGTCCTATGTGGATGCCACAAAGGCAAGCAATTCTTGTGCTAATTACATCTTCAGAGCTAGCCTAAAGCACAGTGTGAGGTTACCTTGCTGCTCTGGTTTCACGTGTACTTGCTTCTCCTCAAGTCAACAGAAGATCAGATAAACACACTGTGAGTAGTTCTGCCTTGGCTCTTGGGTGGTTAGAGGCAGAACAAATACTATCGCATTTCATTATGTTAACTCTGAAGCCTGAAACAAAGCATAGAGCTGTGTGTGTGGAACTTTCTTAGAGCTCTTTGCTGCATCAGAAAGTCACCAGACTGATGAATTTACTCAGTCTCTGTAAGCTGAGCAGCACTCGCAGCGGCAGAACTCTGAGTAGGTTAATGTCCAGCTACATGGAGTGCTTTTACTTAAGCCATTTGGGAAGCTCTTTTCTTGCAGAAGGTGAAACAGAAGACAGAATATACTTTTTTACTACTTAGACCATGTAGTGTTACATGTGACGAGAGCTTGCGTTCAGTGTGTGCATGGGTTTGAGTTGACTTACACCTCATCATTAAGATTAGACAGTATTGTGTGCTGTGCCAGATGCACTCATACATATTTAATGATCTTTAATTGCTGCAAGCTGAAATTTTAATGAACGATATTTGTGCAGTTCATACATATAGCAGAGGAGCTTGAAAGATGCCTGTGTAGGCTTCATCTTGGTGAACTTAAGGGACCAGTCAGATTACTGTATTTTTTTATGTCTTATAATTAATGCCCTAAAAGTGCTGTTACACTTAGTATTTTTTTATTTAAGCTCTTAGCATTGTTATTTGGGTGTAAGTTATTTTCACACTATCTCGTGTAGTAAGTTAGTTTTTCCTTGACTTCTGTTGGCTTCTACATAGCATTAGGAAAAGTCACTCTAAGGTGACAAACACTGGCATGGAGAGTATGAGGACCTGTTCTGTTTGAACAGATTTCTTTTTAAAACAAATAGAAATAAAACCCCCAGCTTTTTAAAGGTGTTATTTGATTAATCTATGTGATAAATAATATTTAAAATATTTTCAAGTTACTATTAGCAGTTTAGTCCAAAGAAAAGGAGTCTGAGGGGGGAGACATTATTGCTCTTTACAGCTACTTAAAAGGAAGTTGTAGCAACATGGCGGTTGGTCTCTTCTCCCTGGTAGCCAGTGACAGGCCAAGGGGGAAATGGCCTCAGGATGTGCAGGGGAGATTTAGTTTGCATAGTAGGAGGAATTTCTTTACTTGAAGGGGTTGCCAAGCACTGGCTGAGGCTGCCCAGGGAGGTGGTTGAGTCGCTGTTGTTGTGGAGGTGTTTAAAAGATGGGTAGATGTCCTGCTTGGAGACGTGGTCTAATGGCGGACTTAGTGCTGGATCCATGATTGGACTCGATGATCTTAAAGGTCTTCTCCAGCTGAAACCATTTTGTGATTTAAACATTTCTCAGTGTTATTGGCATTTGCTTTTTTAGACCAAGAAAGGTGCAAGAAAGCAACTGTAATTACTCAGAGTAGTTGAAGGCTCAGGCCTCGACATTCCAGTTCTAACCTTCATGGGAATGTTAATCTCCTGAAAATCTACTGGCAATTTAAAATATAAAATGTCTATCGTCTCGGTCTTTACAGGAGATTATTTTGAGCTTTTGTATTTGGGGCCAATTTTGGCTTATGAGCTTAGCACATGCACTTTAAGCCTTTCACATTTTATTTTTTATACTTCAGTTAGCTTTTCTGAACTCTGCAAGAGCAACTGTGCCGATTCCCAGTCACGATGTTGAACCCTATGTTCTGGCTCCAAGGGGGCCTTGGATGTTGGTGCAGTTGCAGCTGCCTTAAGCCTGGTAGTGGGACCAGGAGGAATCTGTCACAAACTTTATTGGATCTGTGTTGTTACACCAGGTTCGTATCTTTGTTTCAGTAGGGTTTGAGATCAAATGGTGTTTAGAAGGGCTGGAAAACTGGCAAACATTAGAAACTAATTTCTTATAGCAGACCTCATAGCAGCCTTCAGTACTTAAAGGAGGATGAAAGAAAGCTGGGGAGGGGCTCTTTATCAAGGCATGCAGAGACAGGACAAGGGGAAATGGTTTTAAGCTGAGAGAGGGGAGATTTAGACTAAGTAGTAGGAGGAAATGTTTTCTTGTGAGGGTGGGGAGACCCTGGCCCAGGTTGCCTGGATAAGTCATGGATACCCCATCGCTGGAGGTGTTGAAGGCCAGGTTGGATGAGGCTTTGAGAACCCTGATCCAGTGGGAGGTGTCCTTCCCCATGGCAGGGGGATTGGAACTGGCTGATCTTTAAGATCCTTTCCAACCCAAACCATTCTGGGATTCTATTCTACGAAATTGAGATTTAATGGGAAAATTTACATGGAAATAAATGGGCTTGATGAATTGGGAAATGCTTTCCCTTGTACAGTGTGGAAAAAAAGAAGTGTATAAACAGGAAAATATGGAAGGCCAAGTAAGTTGTAACAGACTTTTTAGCTTCTGCGGCTATTGTATTTAAAGCTACTACGATGCCACAGTCCCAACCACTGATATTAATAAGCCACAGACAAACTTGTTTAGTGTGTCATCTTTCATTTTATGATTATTTTGAACTGCCCTGTAAAAGCTGTCTGTTAGAATATTTTGTTTGCTTCTCAAATACCTTAAAGATGTGGTGACTTTTTAGGGTAGTAGCTGGAAAAGCTCTGCTATCATTGCATTCTGCTGTTTTTGTTATGCCACCTGATGCTGCTGGGTTTGGTTCAATTCCCTATGAAACTGAACAAGTTTGGAACATCATTTTGAAGTTGTTGTCGTTACCAGCAGCTCATCTGTGAAGAGAGTTCCCAAACCAATACATAAATGAAAGTCGAAGTTTCCCAGCATTGCAAACATTGTGACGCCTTTCAAAATGCTTCTGCTCTTCCCTTCCTCTAGGATTCATGTACACTCTTTGTCTCTGCTCCAACACCCTCCAGTACATTTTAAAATTACATGTCTGCTGGTGTTTCCTAACACTGTTATGGAAAGTCTGCTGTGTTGAGTTTATGATTACCAGAGGTGTGACTGCTATTAGAGAGGGAATGCCTAACAACTCCTACCTGTTGGGAATACAGTAATACCTGCTGAATCCACCATGGCATGCGGTGGTACGCTGCTCCTGGTTTTGCTTTTCTTGCTGTCTATCTTACTGACTTCTCCACTCTGTTTGAAACAGACTGAATCTCTTAGGCTAGTGGAAAGCCCAAAGGACGTTGTGAATGGATGTTGTGAATTCTTTTTGCAACACTCATAAGTCTTATCAAAGACACAATCATTTAGGGTTTACACAACTGTGGCTTCATCTAAGATCTGCATTGTTTGAGTCACAGACTTGATTGTCTTAGAAAGCTTTTGTGCCAAGTGGTAAAGTTAAGGGAAGTGGGAAGGGCCTCCTTCAAGCCCCATCTTCCAGTTTCACAAGTGAAGTAAGAAAATATCCAAGAGAATCTTTATAAGTAGCTTAGATGCATGTGACTTGATTGTTGTTCTCAGCCCACCTTTGCTTAGTGCTCCTGCAGCTATGAAGTGTAAATGTGGAAAAGCTACCAAGATATGTGTTACCCTCTTATGATGGATGTCACAGCATAGTTACTCCACAGCCAAGAAAGGTTTCATTCCCTCCATTAAATGTTTCTTGTTGAGAGTTTGAGTTTTAATTTTTCAAAATTCCACCTCAAACCCTGGGTTCAATTTTGGGCTCCTCACTCCAAGAAGGACATTGAGGGGCTGGAGCATGTCTGGAGAAGGGGCACAGAGCTGGTGAAGGAGCTGGAGAAACAAGCCTTAAGAGAACCATCTGAGGAGGGGGGTGGGGTTGTTTAGCCTGGAGAAAGTGAGGCTGAGTGGAGACTTTACCACTGTCTACAACTCCCTGAAAGGAGGTTGGAGTGAGCTGGGTGTTGGTCTCTTCTCCCAAGTGGCAGGCAATAGGACGAGAGGAAATGGCCTCAAGTTGCACCAGGGCAGGTTCAGATGAGACATCAGGAAAAATTTCTTCGTGGAAAGGGTTCTTGGGCACTGGCAGAGGCTGCCCAAGGCAGTACTTGAGTCCCCATCCCTGGTGCTGTTTAAAAGACACCTACATGAGGTGCTCAGGGATCTGGTTTGATAGTGGGCAGGTACAGTTGGACTTGGTCATCTCAAAGGTCTTTTCCCACCAAGTGATTCAATAATTCTGTGGTTCTATGAAACAGCAATTGGCTGGTTGGTTTCCTGGTTTGAGATTTTCAATCTTGTTGAGCTACATGATTTGTGATAAATTTCCAGAGTTTGACGCTGAGCCACTTTTATCATCTTTTAACTTCTAAATGTTTCACTGCCTAAGAAAAAATACTGTGTAATGGAAAGAGTAATTCCAAGCCTCAACAAATGATTGCTTTTGGATGTGCATGCATATTTTCTCTTGATGCATCCCAATTTTGCTTGTTGTTCAGGAGCAGCAAGTACACTGATTACCTGGGAGATACTGAAACTGTTAAGAGTGAGGGTGGAGTACTTTTGCAGTCCTCTCCAAAAGAGCAGGAGGATAATTTGTCTGTAAGGCTAACCTGCTATAGTAATATTAAACCCTTAATGAGGTGGAAATAATGGTGGTATGATTTTCAGAAGTGGCTGATATGAAATTCCTCTCATTCTACTGGAAGCATTAAAGAAATCAGAAATCAGTCAAAGAACATGGTTTATAATAGAGCCAGAATGTGTATAGTTGAAAACATTTGATGGACTATTAAAACAGAATTTAAACTGTTTCTTCAACTAAAAGGAGGTGAAGTCTTTTGCCAAGGTAACTGGAGTCAGTAGCCTTAAGGCTGTCGGGATACATAACCCAACCTAGAGGCTGAACATAACTGATTTTTTGGGGGTTTATTTCATGGGACACCACGAGCTGATGTAGCAGTTCATCTCTGCTGAGAGGTCTCACTCCTCTGCCTCCTCTCTCCCCCTCTTTACAGATCTACCCACTCATTTTCATGGCCTCTGATATTCTTCAGAGCTTTGGCTTGGCTGATGTGACTTTCTGTAGTGTCTGAATACATCAGTTTTTCATGTTGGGTAGTTCTCTGCCATTGAAGTGACTTTGAGGAGTCTGCTCAGCATGGTAGTGGTGAAATGTGAGCAGCAGGCACAAGTAGCCTGAAGGAAGGACCAAGATTGCCCTGTCTGGCCATGACTGTTAGGTTGGCTCAGCCCATCTGAAACAGTGTTGTCTGCAGTCTGCAGGACCCCTAGGTGGGGGATTTTTAACATTACCTTTGTGGTAACGGTAATCAGACAAGGTGTGTTGTACATGACAAATTGGCTTTGAGGGCACACGACTTTAAGGAACTCTTCTATGCTCTCTGTGTGCTTTCTTAAAGGCCTTTCACAAAGAGCAGCTTGATGAATACTTGCAAGATCTTGAGTTCACTGGGCACTTGTGGATGCCAAACCTGCCACCAGCATTCACTCACAAGAGAAGGATTAAAAAAACATGATGGAGACTGTGCCGCTTATATACTGAGTGCGCATACCTTGTGCTTTGCATGAGGGAGGTAGCGTGTAAAGACCTTCAGTAGTTGAGGAAAAGCAGGTCACTGAAATTCAGAACGTTAATCACTAACCAGCCTGACCAAGATAAAGAAGCTTGTCGGATATGGGATGTAGGAAGAATATAATTTCATCTAAGCAAGCATTTAGCATATTAATGATAGGTAAATTGACTTTCAGGGTGTGGAGAGACATTAAAATAAACACTAGCTTCTGAAACTTGTCTGTCCCTTCCTTAGGCAAATGCACGGTTTAATTAAACAGAGGAGTAGTTTTGTTCTGAAGAATTTCGGTTTTGTGTGACTGCCTGCTTGAGCGTTGGCTTTCTTTGTTGTGTCCCAAGTAGCAAAAAACTATAACATTTCTTTCAAAAACTGTAAAATGAAGAAAATTCCTCTTATTATGTTATTTAACAGCAGCAAGAAGCCTGCAAGGTGCTGGGCAGTAATTAAGATCTGCAGTCTCTGCCTGAGAGATTTTCAGTTTGAGTTTATAAGGTTCTGTAAGGTGAAAGAGCAAGTACAGGTGACAGAGAAGGAAAGAGCAGGGTTGAAGGAGGATGAGGATTATAATTAATGTGATTAGACAGGAGCATGTTTGGGTGATTCAGCTGAGGTGCTGAGCCCTGTTTGGAGGTTATTTGGTGCAGCCCCTCGTCATCACTGCATGCGAGAGTGTTGCAGAGTGCATGCTGTGTGTGATTGGTGTGTCATGCTTATAGGTATCAGCATCTGGGGGCACTTTCCAGGCTCAGCATTAGAGTGTGAGAACACAGGACTGGACGTGTTCATGTCCCAGCAGTGACTTTGATTGCAAGTGACTGCATGCTTTGCTGTATATCTGACTCCATTTGTCATCGGGCGGATACCTTGGATGGTTGTCAGTGTTATCTGAAGCCTTTATTTTGTTTTCCCTGCCTCTGCAGCTGAGATTTCTCATACATTCCAAATGTTCTTATTACTCATAGTATATACTCAATTGCTTAGCGTCATTTGGAAGAGCTAGACTTCTTAGCTGACTGGGAGCCTGTGGGGAAGGGTAAGCCCTTTTCTGCACTCTTTGCACCTAAATTATTTGCGATGGGACTGGAATTTCTTCGAGCAGGTGCCCCAGGACTGACAGCTGGCATGGCATGCGGCAGTATCACCGCAGCGGCTGGGGAAAATGTGCTGCAGATGGCAGGGGCAGCTTTCCCTCTGAGCGTGTCAAGCATTGAGGGAGCAATAAGAAGAGCTGTCAAAGTGGTACCATGCCTAATGGTTCTTTTCCCCAGAAGAAATTTCATACTGCCTTGTGTCTGCTGATTGTCCTTCAGGAAAACCGAAGTGCTCTTTCTCATTTTGAAAAGAACGCATGTTTTAAAGCTGGACAGGATCCATCCCATCAGAATATCTCTAGAAGGGGAATTTGGCAATAGTCCTGTTTCTATTCTATTGCTGATGGGTGGCTGTCAGACCGCATGAATAAATTTGGTGTGTGGAGGAAGTAATGGTGTGTATAATCCTACTGCTTTAGGGGCAGCACTTGACACTTTCTCATTTCTTTATAGAGCTTGATCTGCATACAAAATGTGTGGTGGATGTGGATGCAAACAAGGTTATTCTTCATCCTGTAAACACCAACCTTTCAAAAGGAGATGCCAGGTAAGATTTTTTTTAATTAGGAACGTCAGGTTTCATAGATTAAGTATGAGGCGAACAGCTGGGAAATGCACACCTTCATATATGGCTTTCAATTTAAAAAATAATATATATTCATTTTGCAATATAGTTGCCATAAAATAAGGCGGATTTTATGATGTTGGGAAGATGCTTTGAAAACCTAGTGCTTACTGTATTTGCTTCCTGCTCTAAGCACCATGTTAGCAATTAATGAATCTGTGAACTATTTGATTTCTTGTATGTTGTTGTGGAACAGGAGGAATTTGAATCTGCAAACTGATTTGCACAGGGCACAGATTGTTATTCTGGAATGAAGTTAATTTTCACAATTATTTCCTCATAATAAGCTTGTATTCATTGTATAAGAATAGGAATGGGAACGTGCCGAAGAGGTGTAGCTCTAGGAGTGTCTTGACAGTGGGGCATTACATACATCAGAAATACTTGCAGAGGTGGATGAGGGTTGGGACTGGTATCAATTTGTTAAAATGTTTTGAAACTGAAAACTCCTGTAATAATCTATAGGGTTAATGTTGTGATTTCTTAATTTATTGCTTGTTTGCAAGGAGAGGGGGAATGAAAAAAATGTATGCATGAAACAAAGTAACAGGTGCAGGAAAAGGCAAAAGCTGTTACTGGACATTAATAGTTAGTCTTGATCGGTTTTCTGGAGAAAAGGAAGTGGTCTTGAGGGTGATGGAAAGAGAAAAAATCAGTTAAACACATAGAAGACTTTAGTTTAAATACAACTGATCATAGCTTTTTAATGTCAAGCTGAACTGTATGACAATGGTCCTTGGAAGTATTCTCTACCTGCTTTCCGGTAAGTTAAACTCCTCAAACCCAAGTGGCAGTAAATGGGAAAGCAAAGAGGTTGTCAGGTGCAACACATGCCTTCTGCTGTCATCACCTGAAAGGCTGGGGGACTGGAGTTAAAATGATTTAAGTTAAAATGATTTTAAGTGACTTAAAATCAGCCGGGCTGTGTGTGGTGGGTGGAGTTTTTTTGTATCGGTATCTGCCTCCTGCAGAAACACGTGTATTGTTTAGCTGCCAAATACCTGTGTTGATTTGAGCCTTTAGAATCGCTAAAAACTGCAGGAGATTGAGATTCTTGGGAACCCAGTCAACCAGAGCTGCATTAAGAATGTTATGAATAACTTCTCTAAAACGTGGCAACTGATCAAATGCTGCATGGTTTATAGTTCCCAATACATGTTTAAAAAAAGATGTTTGTACTGTAGCCATGAAGGAATACATCATGCAAATCTGCTGCTGCCTGGCAAGGGAGGGTTCGGTTGGCAATTGCAGTGACATCCCAGACAAGACGGTGAGCCCAGTGTGAGAAACCGGAGTGCCAGACGGAAGAATACTTCATTTGCATTTTCACAAATACCCATTGCTAATCTGAGCAGGAAGCATAGTAAATTTATATGGGGTGATTTAATAGGAGAGGGAAAAGTGGAGGCCTGCCAGCTGTGGCAAAGATTTCCCTGCAAACAGTGAGACAGCAGATCTCAAAAACATAGTTGGAATAGTGAGGATTTGGGACAGGGTCCTATCTAGAACGTAACACCCTTGAAAGAGGCTGTCACTGAATTGTTTTGGCTTCTGCAGCTCCATCAGAAGAATCTTACTCATCAGCTCTAGGAAAAGGTTAGTTTTAGTTATATTTTTTCCTAAGTTTGAGGGTTAATTTATAGTCAAGTTCTGCTTCTGCTTGCAATTCCACCATCAACAACTTTGCCTTGTGCTATAAAATCATTCATTTTGATTTCAGACTTGTCTAGTGCCTAAAGTGAGCTGAAGGAATTCTGGCAAACCTAGACTGCTTTTACTTAACAAGAGAAAAGAAACGAAAATAATAGGGTAAATACACTCTTGAGATGCTTGTAAAGCAGGGTGAGTTTGAAAATCTTAGGAGCTTTGCTGCATTTCTCATTAAAATGCCAGGTCAATTTACAAACTTGGAAAAGAATGTTAAAATCTGTGCTGTCACATCCCCACTTGGTGTGACTCAGTTGTGCTCTGGCAGGGAGTGACATTTGGAAAAATAACTGATGACTTTTGGAAATACACATTTTTTTCCCACTTCCCTCCTCTGGTAAATAGCAAGTCTGAGAGATGGATAGATGTAATTAAATAGCTTGTTGGGTGAGTTAGACTCGGTCACAGTTACGTGATTGTCTCTGCAAGGTTTTCCTTGCAGGCTGGAGAGATCTACATGATGTAGGTTGCCTACATGGAAAGCTCAGGAGGGGCCCTTTATCAGGGAGTACAGGGATGGGATGACAGCGAATGTTTTCAAGCTGAAATGGGGAGATTTAGATGAGATATTAAGAAGAAATTGTTTACTGTGAGGGTTATGAGTCACTGGCACAGGTTGCCCAGAGTCATCGTGGAACACCCCATCCCTGGAGGCGTTCAAGGCCAGGCTGGATGGGGATTTAAGCAGCTTGATCCCATGGAAGGTAACCCTACCCACGGCAAGGGAATTGGAGCTGAATGGAGCTTCAAGGTCCTTTCCAACCCCAACCGTTCTATGATTCTGTCTAGCTGTCCATTTGCAGAAAATTTCTGCCAGTCAAAGCAGTTAAAAGGTCAAATGCCTGACTTGTTTTCAATTTGTCTCTGAGTTAAAGAGGAGAAGCAAGCTTTGGAGTCCCTAGGTGATAAACCCACCTATTCTTCTGATTTCCCATGGGACCTAGGAACGCATGTTGACAGAAAACGTCAGAAACTTCCACTGTATGTATTTCTTATTTTGACGGATACACAACTTGAGGTGTGTGGGACCTGACTCTTCGAAAGAGCAGACTGTATTGATGTAATTGTTGTTGCAACATGTTTGGGTATTCAGAAAAAGTGTCTCTAGCTATTTCAGATTTTGCATCAGGTTATGGTTTGAAATTCCATGTAATAGAATCGTAGAAGAGAATAGAATCATAGAGTTGTTTGGGTTGGAAGGGACCTTAAAGCCCCCAACCTCCCCGCCATGGTCAGGGACACCTCCCACTGGATCAGGTTGCTCCAAGCCCCATCCAGCAGGCCTGGAACACCTCCAGGGATGGGACAGCCACCACTTCTCTGGGCAACTTGGGCCAGGGCCTCAGCACCCTCACAGGAAAACATTTCATCCTGAGATATCATGTAAATAACTGATCAACCTTGCTTTCTCCTGCATCTACAAACAGAATGTAGTATTTACATGTTTTGCTACAGACTTGAGGATTAATAAATCTGTGCAAAACACTTGCTCTCAGAAAAGAAAGTCTGTTTTTGTGCAACTTCAAAAATCTGGCATCCTTCTGTTAGTTATTCCTTAACCAAAATATGACCTTTCCTGAGACGGAGAGATGTAGTAGTTGTTTTATTGAGCTATCCTTGAGGGTTCTATGCGGCTTTCAGTAATCGAGTCATGTACAAAAGATCGATTTTAAAATCTATCAGATGACTTCTTATCTGGGTACACCTTATTACTGACCCTGGTAAGTGAGTTTGGTTGAGTCATGGTTTATATTAAAATGGACAGTGTGAAAATGGGCAACCTTTTCTTCAGTCACTTCCATGAAATTATTTGCTACAGGGACTTGAGTTTCATCACAGATTGCCCCACATGACCTCTTTAAATCCAAATCTCCTCTTTCAAGGATGTGTGAACCTCCAGGGATTCGCTGGAAATGACTGGTGCCCTGAGCACGGCTTGTTGGCGTTTTTACTTGCATTACATAGCTGTCTGTTTTCTCTGTTGCAAAGGTCAAGGCTGAAGTTTCTTTATCAACACATTTACCATGTGCTGCAAAGATTAGTCATAGCGTTATTACTTGGTGGCCTGGGCTTCAAAGAGGGTGTGAACTCATTTTGATTGAAGTGAATAGATAAGTCCTAGGCAACAATTGGAATGTTTATAGGCATTATTTTTTTGGAAAACCTCCAAATAGGCTTTAATTACTTTAGGTTCCTTTATAGCTTTTTTTTTTTTAAAAAAATAACTATCAATTTTCTTGTCCTGGCATTTCACATTTCCTAAACAAGACCCATTGAAAAGACTTTTGAAATTATTACTCTTTACAGGTCATACAGAGGAGTTTTATTACAGACTGCAGACATAACTGTAAGTGATGTGTAATGCTACAAGCTCAGAANTCAGCTTCACCAGGGGCAAGTTCTGCATGACCAACTTAGTGGCTTTCTGTGATGGGATAACCGCAGCAGTGGACATTGGAAAACCAATGGATGTGATCTATCTGGATGTCTGTAAAGCCTCTACTTATGAAGGAATATTTTATAAAGTATATTAATTCCTATTTTCTTTCTGAGGTGATTGACAGCCCTGACAGTGGTGGTCAAGGAGGAAAGGAAACTAGTCTAAAAAACTTCTAATTAAAACAGGATCACTNTGTCCTGGCATTTCACATTTCCTAAACAAGACCCATTGAAAAGACTTTTGAAATTATTACTCTTTACAGGTCATACAGAGGAGTTTTATTACAGACTGCAGACATAACTGTAAGTGATGTGTAATGCTACAAGCTCAGAAATCAGTTGTGGGTTAGTCAGGCACAGACCTACGAATGAGCCATAATAATTGTAAACCAAAATGCTTGTAATATTACATATTATATTATATTATGTAATAGTGGGAAGATCATGGAACAGATCCTCCTAGAAGCTCTGCTAAAGCACATGGAGGGCAGTTAGGTTATTAATAGCAGCCAACTCAGCTTCACCAGGGGCAAGTTCTGCATGACCAACTTAGTGGCTTTCTATGATGGGATAACCGCAGCAGTGGACATTGGAAAACCAATGGATGTGATCTATCTGGATGTCTGTAAAGCCTCTACTTATAAAGGAATATTTTATAAAGTATATTAATTCCTATTTTCTTTCTGAGGTGATTGACAGCCCTGAAAGTGGTGATCAAGGGGGAAAGGAAGCTAGTCTAAAAAACTTCTAATTAAAACAGGATCACCTTTCAGAGCTGTAGGTAAATGATTACCTCGTTGTGGCTAGTACTAATAATATTTCCAAAGAGAAATTTCTTCCATAATGAATTTCAAGATTTTTGAAACAATAAAACGGATACTCATAATTTAGTGAAAAAGAACCTAAGAAAAATCCTACTTATGCAGTGAGTAGGTAACAAATTGCTGATTTCAGATGAACGATGGTCTTCAGGCAGCGGTTGTGTTGAAATAAACAGTCCAGTGTGTTAATATTTTCCATAGCTCATCTTCAGAGTGAAGGGATTTCTTTTCTTCTTGTAAAGCTGAAGAATCACTTAGTCCTTTTGAAGAAGAAATGAAGGTCAGGCCAAAGACACGTGGAATGTGTCAAAGATTTAGCTATTAGAAAAATGGTACTGGAAAACAATTATCCATGTCTCAAGGACGAAGCAATGTCAGTTCACCCCTTATGAAGGGTTAAATTGGAAGAGGATAAATGTTAACAAACACATGCAATTTCTAAATTTAAAGAAAATAGAAGGATTGGAAGGGTTTACTGACTGTAAAACACTAGCCATGGTCCTGGGAAAGAAAATGTATCTACTGAGCCAGGTTTTGTATTCTGCAACCTAAGCTCCCTCATGGGAATGAAAATGTATCTACCCAGACAGGTTTTGTGTTCTGCTTTAACATGGAAGTTTACAAAATGCCTAGATACTGTGTTAAATAATAGGTAAAGTGCTCAGAGCTTTTGCCAGCCTCAGAGAGTAGATTTAGAACCAAATATGGTCTTATCAGATTCTGTTTTCATTTATTCTTTGCTCAGTTACTAAAAACTAGAATTCAAGGTTTGTGCAAGCCTCTAGAAGATCCCTCTACCTGCTCTTGTTTCACCATAAACCTGATGTGGAGGCAGCAGTAGCGAGCGTGCGGAGAGGCTGGATAAACTCCTGAGCCATTACACAATGTCAGGTCTGCACAGAGTGCAGGTGAAGCCAGCTTTCATGTGGCTACTCTGTGTGCGTGACTCCTTAGTGTGACTTTAGAGCATCCCTTAAAGCTGGCAAAAAGCTGAAAATAAGGTGCGGCTTATCAGCTCTTGCTGTGTGGATATTACGGATCTCTTGATGAAATGCAGAAAACTAATCTCCCTATAGCTGACTGCATGGGAAAAGCCTGGATAATGAGGCTTTATTGCACATAAATCACTTTCTTTTTGCAAAAGTATGAATACGGAGTGTGTTGATTGGGCAAAATGTATGTTAATTAACCAGTGAAAAAATGCATTAACCAATTGTAAATAAATAATCTCTTTGTGACGTGAAGAAGCACAGGTATTATTTGTAGAATTCACTATGAAAACATGGGATATCTCTGAAATGGTAGGCAAAAATCCCGGTTAAAGGAAGGTTTGGCAAAACTTGAAGATACCATGATCCTGTTTATCTAGGTGATATTGGCTTACAGTTTTTATTCAATTAATTGATTCTCCTTGTATCTTTCAGAGGAGCTTGCAGACAGTTGGGATGCCTAGAGAGGTAGTGCTGATGTGATTATATATATATAGGCCTTTCTTAAGGTTTAGCTTTGGCCTGACCAGTTTTGGCAGCTAAAACCAAGCAGTTGGATTCCCAAGGCAAAGGGATATGAGAGGAAAAGACCTGCAAGATGGAGAATTAAAACTACAGTTTTATTGAAGTAGTATTAATAATAATAATAAAATAATAAGAAAA
>WAAB01024318.1:0-14952 GCA_013389865.1 Piaya cayana
TGGAAGAAGGCAGAAAAGCCAATCAACTCTCTGAATGCGAGTGCAGAAGCTTAGAAAGAAAAAGTTTCTATGGATGGAAGTAAGGACATTCCTGCAAATCAGTACGTTTCCATGCCCACGTGCAACCCAAGGGATTCAATGGTGACCTTAAAGGGGTAAATTATAGGGGACCACATAGAGGATTTTAGCAGGAGATAAGCAATGAATACAATCACATTCATACTTACAANTGACTAAATAGATTTTTAACATTTTGAAAAGTCATTAGAAACAGAAAATTCCTCTTTATATATAGAGAGGTAAAAAGGTAGTTAGGAGCTTACAGACAAACACGTCTGTAACTGCGTCCAGATTACCACTGACCAAGCCAGATTTTTCCTTCAGTACATACAATACAGAAACTGGATATAACATGACATTGGGATAACACTGTGTTACTTGCCATTCAGATGAACTTCCAAGAGGTTCCCTTTAACTTGTTTCATTGCCTTTAGCTGATTTAAGGCGTGATTTAACAACTAGGGAAGAAAAAACATCACTTCTTTATAAGATCAATGCACTAACAGTAAGAAAAGAGTACAAATTGATGCTTTCAGATAGGAAACACTATGTGAAGTTTCATTAGGTAACAACAATTTTGAGTATTCTCAAGACTAAACTACTAAAACAACTCCAAGTTCACTACCACAATCAAAGCGTTGACATTTGTTCATTCTGCTGAATTAGCAGGGGAAGAAATATAAAAATAACTCCAGAATTTTATTCAATCCTTTTTTTGGGTAATATCTAGGGCCTTTGCCTTAAAAAAACCTTTTTGAGTTTGAGATGAGAGGGAATTTGCCCCCTGAATTAGCATAGTATTTGGCTTTGATGAGACAGAGAAAAAAAATCTTTGCTTTAAATCTTTATTCCTCACCTACTGAAGTTAAGCGCAGACAAAATTAAATTGTACATAATTGCTTCAACAACTTAGGAGTCCGAATTAACAGAACATCAAGAAATTGCCCTTGGTAAAAGTCACAAGGAACTTTTATTAAAATATGTGCAAGGAAATGAAATGTTACCTTTTCCTTCACTTGCTACTACTTTGATTTTGCTGAAAAAAAAAAATCACAGCTCGTGTTTATGTCTATGTAAACACAGAATCACGGAATGGTTTGGGTTGGAAGGGACCTCAAAGCCCATCCAGTCCCACCCCTGCCCTGGGCAGGGACACCTCCCACTGCATCAGGGGCTCCAAGCCCCATCCAACCTGGCCTGGAACCCCTCACATTACAAACTTACATCAACATAAAAGATCTAAGTGTTTGCACGATATTATGATATAAAACACTTAATTTAGATGCCATCCCTACACATGCCTCAACTAAAAAAATGTTCCTTCACATTTAGAAGAGGATTAAGATACCATCCTCTCCAGCAATGTTGAGATACACCCCTTAGTCTATGGTTTCTAGAAGCGTTTTCAGCCGTTTTAACAGAGGAGACTCATCACCAAGTTAACTTTTAAGGAGCGAGCACCCTGTGGCTTTAGCTACAAAGATGAACTGCTCTGGGCAAAAGCCACTACAGAATTATAATAGCAGAAATGCTAAAAGAGGGCACTATCCACGATGTAGGCAGATCTCTGAATGACAAATGCAACTTGTTCTGATAACGTTACTTCCATGTGACATGGAGGTGGCTGATTCACCTTCTCTGGAGGGGTTTAAGGCACGGGTGGACAAGGGGCTGAGGGACATGGGTTAGTGATTGATGGTAATGGTTGGATTTGATGATCTAGTGGGTCTCTTCCAACCTGGTTATTCTATGATTCTATGAAACCTGGGGAAGACAAGCAAAGAATTTCAGAACTAGGCATATTTCTGTAAGCCATGGGGAAGATCGACAAGTACACATGGTTTTTCAGCTGCACACGAAGCCATTCTGTGCTACAAAACCACTAGGAACGCAGCATTTGAAACAGTTCAGAAGACCGTTAGGAAACCGGTCTCTCCATATTGTTACTCAACAGAACCAGCTCACAGGAATTCCTGGTATGTTTTGATATTCTACATAAACAGTTGGCAATTCTCTCTTGAAAAACAGGCAGAGATGAAAACTTCTATTCCAGAGCTCCCAGGATTTCAGTGAGGGTACCTGACCTCATTTACACTTTTAATACATGTTTATACCATAGTCTTTCCTGATCCTCGGGGTCCAATCAGGAGGGCGGAATTGCTTTCTCCATGAACTATAGTTCGTTTCAGCAGCTCCAGCAGGTGTCTGTGTTGACAACAGCAATAGGTTAAAATCTTCAAACTAGGCTGAATCTATGGCAAATTCAAAGAATCTTTATAACATGAGAGAAAACTTTATAATTTCAACATTCTGACTTCACCTTATTAATTTTTATACTGTGTTTAATGCAGAAATTACTCAGTACTCAAGCCTGCTCACTCACTTGGACTGATATTCAATCCCAAAGAGTTTTCCAGGAGCCCGATGGTGACAGAACCTTTCACGTAAAACCTTCTGCACCTACGGATGTGACACAAAACAGAAAGAACGTTCGGTGCTTCAAACAGCAGAATGTGCCAAGAATGGAACGACTGCGGTAAAATCACAGAGAAATAAACACAGAGAATCAGTAAGGTTGGAAAAGACCTCTGAGATCATCCAGTCCAACATTTCTGTGCTGTTACAATAAATATATGCAGATGCTTCTTTGTGAAGGACTCCATGTAATAGGTAGAAGAACAATAAGAATCTATTTTCCTAATAATTCTGCTTCATTAAAGGATTCTCTTCAATATATGAGCTCATATACTTGGCTCTCAGTTACTTTTTCTTCTACTAAAGAGATGCTGATTTAATCTGCAGATTTATTCTGGTTTACGGTTGGACTCGATGATCCGATGGGTCTCTTCCAACCTGATTGTTCTATGATTCTATTATTCTAATGAACCATCAGCATCATCCACCCACAAGTGAAAAGGTTTTTTTACCTATAAAACCCCTTTATAGGAGGAAAAAGATATTAACATACAAGAAATCACTGAACCATAGGTAACTGATTGCAAGACACATCACAGTTTTTAAGAAGCCACTCTGAGAAAACAGAAGAAGAAAATATAAGAGAAGAAAACTCACTTGCGAAATGCATTCTGCACTTTCTACCGTGGTCTCCTTTGACCTACGCTTACTCATTGCAGAAGTTTTCACCTTTAAATGAGAGAAGCAAAAGTTACACTCAATTACTCAGCTGACCAAACGGTCGTGTGAGTCAGAAACTTAGTTGTTAGCAAAACTAATTTAGCACAAGAGAGTTGCCCGGGGGTAAGAGGTTAAGTTGTAATGAACATTGTTTATAATCTGATGAAGGTACAGATCACCTGACTAGTAAGAAAAACAGAACTGAAGCGTTTAAAATTCATTCTTGATTAGATTAAACCACTTCTGAGCAGCACTCTTCAAATTCCTTTCAACACAATGCAAACAGGACTTTATGCTATTTATATGAAAACTTTTCCTCGAGTTTTCATCCAAGCTCATCATGGCTATGATGATGTTCACAAGTCTGAGGGACCTGCCAAGTTTCACCGAGACATCACAGCTACACACAAACTGAGCTCCCACAGCACTGGCGAGGTTCATTCATTGACACTTCATAGACACACTGCAAACAAACCAACCAAGGCTCTTCAAGTTACAGTAACAAGTAACTTTTCAACACCACATCCTCTGATGAACTGCCAATTTGCTTCTTGTCGCTGCCTTGAAACCTGGAAGGGCTTGGGATAGAAGGGACCTTAAAGGATCATCCAGTGCCACCCCTGCCACGGGCAGGGACACCTCCCACTGGATCAGGGGCTCCAAGCCCCATCCAACCTGGCCTTGAACCCCTCTAGGGATGGGGCAGCCACCCGTGCTCTGAGCAACCTGGGTCAGGGCCTCTCCACCCTCAACATGAAGAATTTCTTCCTAATCTTCCCCCTCCCAATGTAAACCCACCTCTCCTCTTCCCATCTCTCCATGCCTTCGCAAAAAGCCCCTCCCCACCTTTCCTAGAGCCCCTTTCACTGCTGGAAGCTGCTCTTGAGTCTCCCTAGAACCTTCTCTTCTCCAGGTTAAACAACCCCAACTCTCTCAGCCTGGCCACATCTCCGTGACGTCCTCTGGACTCTCTCCAACAGCTCCATGTCCTCCCTGTGCTGAGGACTCCAGAACTGGACCCAGGGCTCCAGGTGGGTCTCTCAGAGTGGAGCAGAGGGGCAGGATCCCCTCCCTCCCTGCTGGCTCCGCTGCTCTGGATGCAGCCCAGGACACGGTTACTTTCTGGGTCTGCGAGCGCTCATTTCCAGCCCATGAAGAGCTTCTCCTCCCTCAGCATCCCCAGCCCTTCTCCTCTGGGCTGCCTGAGGGGGACTCACGCTCCCTTTTCGCCCAGTCTCTGAGGCAGGATGGGACCAAGCGGCCTCCCCTCCCCTTCGCTCCCACAGCTCCAAGCCGCCTAACACCCGCCACCATTCCCGCCACCCCCTCACCTGATGCGACGCGCGCCGCGCTCCCGACATCCCCCGCGCTCACCACGTGACCCCGCCCCCTCCCTCACCTGAGCGCGCGCCCCGCCCCGCGCATTCCCGGCAGCCCCCGCGGCTCTGACGTGCCACAAGCGCTTCACCCGCCCCCCCCAGCCCTCCCCGAGGCGCCGCGCCCTGCCCCGCGCGCTCCCGCCAGTCCCCGCGCCCGTCAGGTGACCGGACTTCCCCGCCCTACGCCCATCCGCTCTCTCACCTGAGCGCGCCGCGGCCAACCCCCCCAATATCCAGAAGCCCCCGCGCCGCTCACATGACAGCGTTGCCCCGCCACGCCCGTCGCCGCACCCTCTCAGCGGCCCGCGCGCCTGTCACGTGACTGCCCGCACCCTTCGAGCTCCCGCCAGCCCCAGCGTGCGTCACGTGACCGGCCATTCCCCTCGGCAGCCCCACGCCCATCACGTGATAGTGCCCCGTCCTCTCGCTGCCCACGCCCGTCACGTGATCACGCTCCGCCCCTAGCAGCCCCACGCCCGTCACGTGACCGCGCCCCGCCCCGCGCGCTCCTGGCAGCCCCTCGCTCGTCACGTGACCTCCCGCTCCCCTCGAGCTCCCGTCAGCCCCCGCGCCCGTCACGTGACCGCGCGCCGTTCCGTGTCGTAGCCCCCCCATCCTCATCGTTCTCCTTTTCCTCCCTCCCCCTCCACTTCCGCCCCTCTCCGTCACTTCCTTCCGGCCGCTTCCGTGCGCTTCCGGGTGCGGCGGCGCGCGCGGCGCTGTGGGAAGGCGCCGTCCCTGCCCCCCCCTCCGCGCTCCCCCGGGGCGCATGCGCGGTGCCCGCCTCCCCTCGCCCTCCCCCGGCAGCGCCGGAGCCCCAGCAGCCCGAGCGGCCGCGGCCGAGGACGATGAGGGGGGGGGCGGCGGCGCCGGCGGGGCCCGGGATTCGCACCCCTTGAACGGGCCGGGGGAGCCGCTGCGGGGCGCCCCGACTTTACCCTTCCCCCGCTCCCCCCCCCGAGGAGTTCACCCCCCCTCCTTCTCGCTCCATCCCCGTCCCTATCGGCGCAGGGAGAGCAGCGCCCGGCGGGGGAGCGGCCGGGCAGCCCCCGCGCCCCCTCCTCCTCCTCCTCCTCCTCCTCCTCCCCCTTTATTACCCTTTGTGTGCGGCTCCGCCTGCGCCGCTCCGGGGCCGGCCGGGAGCCCGGGGGGCCCTGAGGTGAGTGCGGGGCGAGCGGCGCTGCCCGGTCGGTTACCTTTGGGGGGGGTGGGATGGGGCGAGTGTGGGTTTTGGGGGGGGGGGANGGGAGTTGGGGCGGGGTTGGGGGGGGGACGGGGATGCCCGGTCGGTTACTTTTATGGAGGTGGGATGAGTGTTGGATTCGGGGGTGAAGGGAGCCCCTCGGTTGTTTATCTTGGGGGGGGGGCTGAAATGACTATGGGTTTTGGGGGCTACACGCCTGGGGATTTGGGGGATCGTGGGGGTTTGGGGGGAGCAGAGCTGCCTGGTTGTTTATCTTGGGGGGACCCTGAGATGAATTTGGGATTTGGGAGGGGACGGGGCTGCCTGGTTTTTTACCTTTGGGGGGGAGCAAGATAGGGGGGTCGCTATTCAGTCACTCCTGGACTCCCCCAGGGAGCTCTGAGATGATTGCGAGGTTAGGGGTTCAGGGCTGCCCCAATGTTTATGTGCTGGGGGTGACTGGGATGAGTGTGGGAATGGGGGGGTCAGGAGGGGCCTGGTTGTTTACTTTGGGGGGGCCCTAAGATGAGTTTGGGGTTGGAGGAGCAGCTGGTTATTCATGGAGAAGGGGGGCTATCTGACACGAGTGATGGATTTGGTGGGGCTCAGAGGGCTTGGGGGGGAGTCAAGGCAACCCGGTTATTTACCTTGGCAGGGGGGCTGGAATTAGTGTTGGATTTGAGGGGTGAGGAGAAACGAGGCAACCTAGTTCTTTATCTAGGGGGGGAGGTCTGTGATGAATCTGGGGGTTCAGGGGGTCAAGGGAGTTGGGAGGGATATCAGGGCTGCCAGGTTGTTTAGCTTGGGGGTGGCAGCCCTGAGGGGAGCGCGAGGTTTGGGGGGTCACGGGGAGCGGAGCTGCCTGGTTGTTTATCTCTGGGGGTGGGGGGGGGCACTGGGATGAGTGTGGGATCTGGGGGCTCAGGTGGGTTGAGGAGTGGGGCTGCCTGGTTGTTAACTTTGCCAGGAGCTCTGAGGTGAGTGTAGGGCTGGGGGGAGTCACGGGGAGCAGAGCTTGTTGTTTACCTCGAGGAGGGGGGCTCCTTAGGTGAGTGCAGAGGTTTGGGGGGGTCAGAGGGGAGCAGGGCTGTCTGGCTGTTTAACTTGAGGAGGGGGTTGTGTTGAGTGCAGGGGGGTCAGGGCGACAGAGTTGTTTACTGGGGGGGTGCAGAGATAAGTTTGGGGGTTGAGGGGGATCAGGGCAGTAGGGCAGCCAGGTTGTTTACTTTGGGAGGTGACCTGGGGGAGGGGGGTGCTGAGGGTACCTCTCTACTTGGCAGGTTGGGGTAAAAGCAGGACAGCAGGTTTATCAAGGAGGGGAGCAGGATTGGGGGGGTCCCTGTGTTCCTCATCTCTCCTGTCACTTCCTAATACCTGGAGCTTCCCCCCTAGCACCACACAGTCTGGTTGGAACTTTAGGCACCCCCTAGGCTGGGGGTTTGCTGCTCTGTGCTGCCCCCCCGCCTCCCATCTGAGATTTTGGGGGGAGCAAAGGGGATTTCACAGCTATGTGGAGTGGGGAATATTGGGGTCTGAGCCCCAGGTTGTCCCAAAGCGGTTGGTGTTTTCCTTAATGCAGTGACTGGAATGACAGCTGGGAGCTTTGGAGCTTTGCATGCCCTGGGGTGCTGCTGCAGCCCCTCTGCTGCCCTCCCCAGCTGGCGTTTTGGGGGAGAATCTGCATCTGTGTGGGAAAAGTTGGAGTTGGCTGTAGTGAGGGCTGAGCCCCGAGTTGTCCTGGTGTCTCCTAGAATCCGATGTTTGGTGTTTCCCTGTACGCGGTGGCTGGAGTAACTGCAGGGTGCTGGGAATCGCGGGTCTCGGTTTTCAAATCGGGTGTTTTCAAGCTGTTATTTGACTTTATTAAACCCCTGTGATCAGTGGGGCCCTGGCTGTAGGAATCCCCACTCAGGAGCTGAACTTGAAGGGGCAGCCCAGGAGACCAATGAGGGTGTTGGCAGGATCGGTGCTGTACATGGTTATCGTTGGTGACCGGCTATATTTGGTCAGTGTTTGCTCAACTAGATCTGTGTCGCGATGGTTTTTTCCATGGCCTTTTGCTGAGAAGGCCAAATGTCTCCATCCGTGCTTGCGAAGTTGCCGGTTGGTTCAGTCAGGTGCTGCTGGTTGGCTGGTCTGACTGTGTTTTCCTACTAATTAAGAGGAAAGTTACATGTTGAAATGTCTAGAAGAGGTTAAAAGGGGGCAAACTAAGTGCTCGGCTAAAGGAAATATTGGAGATACCTGCAAGAATCAAGAGTTTAGGCCTTAATGCTAAGTTGAAGAGTTCTCTACGCAAGTACAATATTTATATTAAAATTGCTGTTGTCTGCTTATCTCTGGAGCTTAACTGCATCCTCCGTCGTTTATAAAAACACAATTGGAGCGCTCAGTTTATTACGTACCGTGGAGTATGGAGCCGTCCGGGAGGCCGTGAGTCTGTGTTTCAGTGGAGCGTTGTGGTTAGATGGTGGTGAGCATGGAGCGTGTGTCATTCGTGCCTCACGCTGGAAAGAGCGCTCGTGAAACTCTTTGGTCTGGAAAGGGCGCTCCTAAAACCCTTTGGTGTCTCCCATCTCTAATTTGTCCATGTGCGTCTTGTACGAAGCAGGGATTTAGCGATTAAGCTGGGAAGAGTTGGAACGAGTTGTAATTCAGTGAGAGAAAAATGCAGTTGGACCAAGATGGTGAAGAAGAATTGGAGGTAGAGGCCATGGGTTTCTTCCTAATAGTTTGCTGGTAGTTTTCTCGTAGCTTGTTAAAATAAGATTACATTGGTTTTAAACATGTAATCATGATCAAAATCAGCAGACACCCCTTCTTTAAACCTGCAGCCCTCCTTTTGGTTAGTTTGCTGTAGGCAGGAGTTGGACAGTGAAGACTGACCAGGGATAAAGGGCACCATTTGCTTATTTTCATGGAAATGTTTCCTTTCTCGATCTGAGGCACCACAGCTCTACTTCCATCTGCACCTGGAAACCTAGAGCGGCTCCAGGCTTGCGCTCCCAATGGGCACAAAGCTGTGGGTCCGCCTGCAGTTGACGAGGTGCATTTATTACAAGGGGGCTAACGCTTTGTGGTTTAGCGTTCGATTTAATACGATTGCTCAGTGAAATACCTACCCAGTTCTAAAGCTGGGCAGAATAATTCAGAGCCTTCTCTTGCTTTGAATCTAGAAATAAAGTTGCACATAAACCCTTCTTTTCTGTATGTTTGCTTGGAGGTGCTGGATGGGGAAGGTCCATGCTAGGGAAGCTCCTAGGAGTTGAGGCAGTTCCTGCAGCGCTTCACACGCGAGGATCTAAGGCTGATTTGGGGCTTCTGGCTGCTGCCACAATCGCCTTCTAAGAACAGAAAGAGTTGAATCTCTCTGCGTGCGTTAGGGAAGGCTGAGCGTTATCGACAGCTGTAACTAAAGGGCGTTGCAGTTTTGGTTTGTGTGAGGTTTCAAGCTCTTTCTGCTGCTATTCCAAGTAGTTATTTACGGTTGCTAATGACTTTCAGGAAAACCCGGTGCGTATTTTTCAATTATTTTATCTGTTGAGCCAAAATGAATAATGACTTCCCTGCGTTCCCGGCTGGTGGCTTCCCAGGCTTCTGGTCCGAGATGGGTTTGAATTAGCAGGGAACCCACCATGGCAGAGATGATGCTAAGGCCAAGGCTTCGTGTTGTCTTTTCTTGGAGGTGCTGCCTCGCCTTTCATCAAGTTTCTATTCCGGCTGGGCAGACGGATGCTCAGAGAGGATCTTTCTGATGCAATGCACTCAATGATTTAACTTTTCTTCACTTGAGGACCCTTCCTTCTCCTCTGGCTGCGGAGGGATCAGTCTTTCTCCTCGTTAAAAGGCACGGAAGATCTTGACATAAGTAGACATCCCATTCCTGAGCGGGCTGCTTGGTTTTCAGCTGAGTTGTTTAACTCACTTTGCCAGCAGTGGGTTTCGTCGTTGTTGGATTTGTTTTCCCTCCTGTTATTCATCGCGATTCCTTGTGTGTGGAAGAGCAGCAACTTGAAAACGATCTGTACCTGTGAAATTAGCTCCTGAGTCGGCAGCGAGCGCTTCTGGTGGGTGGTCCTTGTGGGAGGCAGGAGGCCAGGTGGGTGCCCATCTGGAGCCCCGCTAATGTCTCTGTGTCTTTCCGTGGGCTTAAAAGACCGCACGCACAAAGCAGCTTGCAAGGGACGGATCTCGTCGATTAACAGCTCAGGACACGGATGTTGAAACTGCTCGAGCTTCCTTGCCAAAAATGCTGTTCACCTGCTTAAAAGCAGGGAGTTGTGGTCCTTCTTCAGGGCTTTCTGTTGCGTGGGGACGTGGTTTTGTGTGATTGTTTGCTAAGGACCCTGCGTTGGTTTCTGGTTTATCCCAGGGGGAGCGAGTATCAAAGTTACCGTTGTTTTTGGTGACAGGAAGATGCAGGGTACATCTTTGAGTGCTCTTGTATCATTAAGGACCTGCTTATTCTCTTTGAGAGTTACTTGAATGTTTGAAACCACAGGCTCTCACCACCTTTTGTTGGTAATTATTTTTTGGAGCTGTTAGCTGGAATAACACTGCGCGATGGGTTTCAGACAGGCCTGCACAGGAACCAAGGCCTGCGTCGGGAATAACGTTGGAGACGGATTTAAAAAAAAAAAAGGCATCGTGAAAGCTTTGTAACTGGAGTTAACATCAAGTGGGGATGCTGGTAAAAAGCAGCAGTTGAGAAATTAATAAGTGCTGACTCCTTCCCTCTCTTCAGTGGCCTTCCAGTACTGGAGAAGAGAAGGCTCCTAGGAGACCTAGAGCAACTTCCAGTACCTGAAAGCGCTCCAGGAATGCTGGGGAGGGGCTTTTTCCAAGGGCCTGGAGTGACAGGACAAGGGGGAATGACTTTAAATTGGAAGGGGGAAGATTTAGATTAGACACGAGGAAGAAATTCTTCATGCTGAGGGTGGGGAGACCCTGGCCCAGGCTACCCAGAGCAGGGGTGGCTGCCCCATCCCTGGAGGGGTTCAAGGCCAGGTTGGATGGGGCTTGGAGCCCCTGATCCAGTGGGAGGTGTCCCTGCCCGTGGCAGGGATGGGACTGAATGATCTTTGAGGTCCCTTCCAACCCAAACCATTCTATGAATCTAGTTCTCGGTTCTTTATTACAGCAATACTGGTTTTCTTGATGAATTGCCTAGAGAGGAGTTCAGATTTTACTAAAATTGGGTAAAATTTGTCAAAGCCGCTTGAACTACAAATTGGTGAAGTCTGACCAAACCGTTCTACGATTCTAAGTGAATAGATGTTTGGCTACAGGCACAAACGCTCATGTAGATGTAGAGGCAGGAGTATATTAACGTGTAAGAAGCCCCATACTTGACAGCAGTACCGGAAAGTTAGAATAAAAGCACCCACATGGGTCTGAAAATCTGTGTTTCCAGCCTTTTTCCCCCCAAGTCGTTGTGCTGGGCTGGCACACGGCAGCAGGGCTCGCTCACCCCGGTGGGACGGCTATTCATAGCCCTTTGTGAACTGAGCCGATCATCTCGGTGCATCTGCGGCCTGGCAGGTGTTCCCATCACAAACATCTCCATCGCCTCCTGGCCTTCCCATGGGAATGGCCACAGAACAAATCCCGGGGAGTGGCTTGGAGCGTTGGCTCTTTGGATTGGAGCTGAGGAACGTTGTGGAGCGCAAAGCAGGAGCTGGAGACGCGCAAGATGCTCTTATTGCTTTGTTGTTTGAGGTTGTTTTTTATGAGATGCTGTTTCGGGCGCTTTGGACTTACTTAAAAAGTGCTAAAATGGAAATTATTGTGACGTTTCTAATACCTTAATCAAAGAAAGAATAAAAGATTTCATATATCTCGGTTTAATTCTTTAATATGCTGGTTTCATTTTTATTTTGTTTTACTGCTTCAACAGAAAATACTTTAAAATAAGCAAGCGGCATTTTACAAATTCTTATCTCGTAACTGGCAACTAAGACTTATATTAACAATGTGTTAATTACATTATTCCTAGTTGAGGTAAAATTGAAGCTCAGGATTAAAAAAAATATATCTGTATTCTCGTTTTTTATTATTAGTCTACGTTTTCAGTGACGTTAAACCCGGAATTATTTTGGTGGTTTACCGAAGGAGGAGTAAATCTGAAAGGTAAACAGCATCTTAAATATTCAGGCCCTTGCTTTGCAGCATCCCCAGCATGGCCCTCGCGAAGGAAAAATTCCCAAGTGAGGGAAGCAGAACAGTTGTCGATTGTTTGCACAACAAATCCTGCTGGATCAAATGGTGATATTCTCAACATTTAGATAAAGAGGGGCTTGCAGCGATGTTGCCTCGTAACCCGTTGCCAAAGGAAACAAACGCGGGCTAAGTTGGGAGAAAAGTCGAAGTCGGCCTGATAGGAGGTGGGACTGCGTATCAGAAGTATCGACCGCCTGATTTTTCCGTTCAGACTGCCTCATGTTTCAAAACCATGCAAATTAAATTACAATTTGCCAATTTTAGACTTTATTTTTGAGCTCTAGTAAATCATTGCCGACGCGTTGTTTAGGATTGTCTGCTGCAGCAAACCAGGCTTGATAAAAACAGGGCCAGGGAGGTTCTTCTCCCTCTGGACTCGGCACTGGTGAGACCGCTCCTCGAATCCTGGGGTCAGTTGTGGGCCCCTCAGCACAAGAAGGATGTTGAGGCTGTGGAGTGAGTGCAGAGAAGAGCAATGAAGCTGGGAAAGGGGCTGGAGAACAGGCCTGATGAGGAAGGGCTGAGAGAGCTGGGGGTGTTTCTCCTGGAGAAGAGGAGGCTGAGGNTTGGACTCGATGATCTGTTGGGTCTCTTCCAACCTGGTGATTCTATGATTCTATGAAAAACATGTAAAACATTGGGGGTTTGCCTTCGTACTTAAACATTTTACTGGTCTGCCTCATATATTTATATATGTTTATATTTTTATATATGTTCATCCAGGTATATTTATGCATAAGTATCATCAGCCCCACTAGAACGAGTATAGATTCCATGTATTTTGTACCACTGAAGCTGTAGCATTGACTTTGTATTTTGACAGTGTTTGCACCTAATCTACTTTAAAATTTTATATATATATAAAATTTATTTAATTTTTTACTTTTAAGGCTGATGTGATGAAGATCTATGCATCTGTTTAAGGTTTTTATCTATAAGCATGCTGTCGGCTTGTGGTTTAATTGTATTTATTTTCCATGTACATAGAAGACAAGCACAAAGAAAGTTTTTGCTGGTTCTTCATAGTGTCATGGAATGGTTTGGGTTGGAAGGGATCTTAAAAGATCATCTAGTTCCAACCCCCCTGCTGTGGCAGGGACACCTCCCACTGAATCAGGGGCTCCAAGCCCCATCCAACCTGGCCTTGAACTCCTCCAGGGATGGGGCAGCCACCCCTGCTCTGGGCCAGGGCCTCCCCTTGCTCTTCTCCTCCAAACCTCTAAGTGAGAGAGAGAGAGGGAATTTCTTAGTATCTGCTATTTTTGTAAGGAAAGACTAATGAGGTCATTGATTAAAGAAACAAGAGAGGCATCTGATTTTTTTTAGGACAGAACTTCCCTTTGTCCTTTAGGGGCCTGGGGGCAGGAGAGGGGGGGGATGTGTTGTTGAAAGGGTTGTAAAGCACTGACAGAGTCTTCCCAGAGAGCTGGTGAAGTCCCCATTCCTGGAGGAGTTTAAAAAGGTGGGTGTCGTACGTGGGGACGTGGTCTGGTGGGGGATGTGGTCTGGTGGAGGACTTCGCAGAGCTGGGTCGATAGTTGGACTTGATGTTCTTAAAGCTCTTTTCCAACCGAAACCATCCTGTGATTCTGTGTGGTTGTCCCCAGGGAAGAAGCTCAGCTGAAGTGAGGGATGAGAAGGACCAGATTTAAGAGGTAGACGTGTCTCTATAGATCTGTGGTGCAGTGTGGGTTTATGTTCTTCTTGAGCTTGGCTACTTGGAAAGTGAAATGATGCTGTAAGCTCTGCTGGAATTTCAAAGTTCGATCACTTTTCTTGGTGCGTTTCGAAGTCTTGAGAGAAAAAAACTTTGGAAAACATCATTCTGGTTTGCAACTGTGTGTTTGGAAGTTTCCTGGCTTTTTATTTTTCCTTGAGGGATCAGCCTGTGTTTCTCAAGGCTTGCCTGCTATGAAAACGTGAGGGTGCCTCCCTCAGAAGGCTTCATTCAGGCTTTCTTAGGAAAGGCTGGGATTTTCTAAGATCATCTTCCCAAATAGTTTTCCCCCTTTAACACTGTGTCACACAAGAGTTCTTGCTGAAGGGTTCCTGGGCTGGTTTAGAAACTGTAATCTAGTTAAAAGGTTTGTTTATGCTTCCCATCTCTGTTCTGCTGATGGCATTAGAGCGCGGGCCAGAGCCAGGCAGCGAACTGTTTATAGCAGCCAAACTTCAGTTAAAGCTGCAGCCTTCGCTTTGCTGAGGATCAACGTGTTCGCGGCAGCTGCAGATAGTTGCAGAAAGGATGAAAGTAGCGTGGTGGCCCACGATTACTCTCTTTCTCAATAAATTCTTTTTCACTTGTTGTTCTTTTCATGTTTTAGAACCCTGCCTACACTTTCAGATTCAGAAACGCTTTGCGCTTTGAAAGAAGCTCTCTATGAAAGACGGGGATCTATATCAGGTGCTGCCATCCTTTCAAGGCAAAGCGTTCATTGATTCCAGTGGAAGTTTTGCCCTACGTAAAGGCTGTAGAGTATGTGCCTCCATCCGAGTGGGTGTCAGAATTCCTCTGCCACAACCATTGTCCAAACTCCAAGTAGTGTTGGCTTATCTCTTCTACTAAGACAAGAAGGACGTGGATCTGTTGGAGCGAGGCCAGAGGCCACGGGGATGATCTGAGGGCTGGAGCATCTCCCATACGATGGCAGGTTGAAGAGAGTTGAGGTTGTTCAGCCTGGAGAAGAGAAGGCTCCGAGGAGACTTTAGAGCAGCTTCCAGTACTGAAAAGGGGCTCCAGAAAAGCTGGGGAGGGGCTCTGGATCAGGGAGTGTAGGGGTAGGATGAAGGGGAATGATTTTCAGCTGAAAGAGGGGAGAGGGAGGTGAGATCTTAGGGAAAAATGTTTTGCTGAGAGGATGAGAAGGCCGTCGCCCAGGCTGCCCAGAGCAGGGGTGGCTGCCCTATCACTGGAGGGGTTCAAGGCCAGGTTGGATGGGGCTTGGAGCCCCTGATCCAGTGGGAGGTGTCCCTGCC
>WAAB01024322.1:9473-28217 GCA_013389865.1 Piaya cayana
CCCAGCCATTGGCACTGCGGCCAGGGTCCCCCTGAGGCCAGTGGAGCCCCCAGGCTCTCCACTCCCCATCCCAGGCAGAGTATGGCTGTGTCAGTGATACTGTGGGATGCTGCAACCTCACGTGGGGAATTTTCTCAACCTGCTTTTTAAGAGTTTCCTATAGGGGCACCAAAATTTTGTCATGTATGCTCATCTGCAGCCGAGATGCGTTTGAGAGATGATCACAAAGTGCATTTTTTGGGTGCTTACCTTGGCATGGTGTGTGACTGAAGGAAAGGAATTGTATCAGCACGACGTATGGCGTTCAAGGAATGTTGGTGATTTTTCTCCTGTTGGAGAGGGAGGAAAGTCTTGTTTGTCATCGCCAGCAGCACTCACGGCTCCTCAAGCCCAGCCTCAGTGCCTCCAGTTTACTCTCATCTGTTTTGCAATGCCTGCTTACTGCTGCCTGCCTGCCACATGAATTTCACCGCTGGGAAACAGAAACACTTGATTTCTTTCTCTCTGCAGACCCCTGAGCTGCCAACAGACACCTTTCCCAAGACCTTCACCTGGACACTTACCTTGTCTCCACCCCTCTGTAGTTACCCAGCTGAACTCCTGCTGAGCAAATGAGTGCCCTGTGCTGGTAAAGGCCTTTCTTTCCCACCCCAGCGTGGGGCAGTATGCTCTCTGTCACTGATAATCCTGTCCTTGCTGCTGCTGAAGGAAAGCTAATGGTAGGAGTCGTATCATTAAAATACTCTGAATCACAGAGCACGCAGGGCAGTATCAGTGCTGATGGATTCATAGAATCACAGAATACTTTGAGTTGAAAGGGACCTTAAAAGATTCCAGCTACTTCTTCTGGTTCAAGGGCCTGAATTGTTTTTTATTTGATGTTTCTAATAAAAACCCAGCAAATCCATCACTGCATTATAAAAATGCAGAAATACGCAAACCAGCTACTGCTCAGCTGATGGGCAGTTGACCCCATGTTGTCTCCAACAAACATATTTGCAGTAGCAGAATTAACTCGTACTTCACTGTTTCAGCCTTAAAGCTGTGGAAACAGAGCATCTCATCCTAAAATCCCATGTGGGGTGCAATTTAGTTTTAGCACATCAGGGCATGCAGAGAAAGGAGGAGGATCCAAGGCTGATTTCCCAACTTTCCTTTATCAGCAAAGCACTAAGAATAACTCAATAGTAAGGGAAACGTCTCTTTGGCTCTGTTTTATAACACTGATTTATGATTGCTGCTGTACCTGAAAACTACGGAGCAATTAGGATTGCTAAACACATGTAAATGCCACTAAAAGGCAAGAGATTTGTTCCAGAATCCAAGACTCTCAGATACGCGAATGTTGGGGTGTCCTGTGCAGGGACCAGAGCTGGACTTGATGGTCCTTGTGGGCCCCTTCCAACTCAGGGCATTCTGTGAGTCTGACTTGGGCACCAGCTCTTTAACTCAAACCCTAGTTAAACAATCTAAAGGTCTGCAGGTCTAGGTCCTGTTCCTAGGACTAAATTATAATTTATGACTATGCTTTGTGTTCCTCCCCTCCCATTTATCTCCAGATCCCACCCCTCACTCTTAGATGCGCAAAAGTTGGTCGTTATTCTCGATTCCTCACTCAGAAAACTACAACATGAGAAGGGAAAATGACTGAAAATGAAGATGATAATAATCAATTAAGGATATTAATGTAAGAAATTAAAAGGAAACAGAATAGCACAAAAGGAAATCACCTAAGAAGGGAAATAGGTTAATGGTCAACTGCTCACTGCCTGGTCAGATTAATGCGGAGCAAGGGCAACCTTAATTACTTGTTAAAGCGCTGAGTTTTGCGACTGCTCGGCACCTAAGGAAACAAACAGGAACGGGACAGCGATGCGGTTTAGACATGCCGCAAGTCCAGAACACGAGGCTCAGAGGGGAAAAAACAAATCAAACAAACCAGGAGAAGTCAGAAAAGAGAGGAGGAGAGAGTGAGTGAGCAGCCAAGAGACCTGTGAGGAGCTGGATAAAAGCGCTTAAGCTGGAGGCACCAGAAGGAACAACATTGATTTTTTTGAACAAGCAAAGAGAAAAGCTCACAAAAGCAAAACCTGGGGTAAATCAGAGGCCTGGATTTTTTTTTTTAAAGAAAAGAGAGAGAGAAGAAAAAAAGAACAAGGAAAAGCACTTTTTGAGTAGTAGGAAAGGTTGGCTTTTAAAAAGAAAAGACTCTAAGTCTATAGATACATTTGTACTGCAAATAAGAGGCAAGCAGGCATGCAAGAGGTGGGTTCTACTCACTGTCAGCAGGTTTGCTATCACTTAGGAAAGGTTCCTGCTCCATCATGTCCATGGGTATTTTAATACTTGGGACTTTTTCTGAGCAGGGGCAGTCAGACTGTGAAAGAAACGTTTAAAAGGTCTTAGAATACTTTCACTGCTTGCTCTCTTAGCGTCTCCCACAAATTACAATCATCCTTCAGAGTTTCTGTAGGAATGAGGAAAAGAAAAGAAGGAAAGGTAACACGGCATCGTCCAGCCCGCTAGGCTCCACCAGTTCCCCAGTGCACCCCACTTCCCTCTCCTTTAACACAAAACTGATTGAGAATGACCTTGTGCAATTGTGTGATCTTCCCCTTCCCCACCTCACACCGGTGTCTAAGACACCCTCCACTTCACCTCAGAGTCGGCTGCTGGAAATACAGGTGGAAAAGGCAGTTGTAGGCAGGAATGCAGAGCATTGACTGCAGTGAGAGCTCAGCTAAACCTTTTACCCTGCTGTCATTGCTGTTAAACCCCTTTTTAATTCCCAATTGCTCTGTGAGGACCAGACAGAATATGGCAGAGGTTCCTTCAGCTGGTCTGTCTCAACTCCTCCTTCTATTTAAGTTGGGTCCATCCCAGTCTCACTTACACCTCTACCTGCAGTAAAATACCTCACCAAATCCACAGCCCTTGTTAGAACCAGCAAATCGGTCAAGCAGGCCCAAGTGAAAAGCCCTGCATGGGGCAAACCCCTTCCTCTGGAGTGTTTTTATGAGGCTGAGGGGTAAGCAGAGCTCCAACAAAGACGTTGCTGCTGTTGTGTAGTCACCAGCCCCTGCTGCATCACAACTAAGGAAGCCAGGGAGCAGGGACACCAACAGCCGCTGCCGCTCTGCTGTACCACACCAGCTCAAACCCTAGGCCAGTTGTCTTCTCCTGCTGCCTGCTCCTCCCACAGTGTGACCCCTTCTCATTTGTTTCTCCTGCTGTATTAAAATGGGATTTTTTTTCCAGCCTCAGGTGACCTTACCTCTGCCTGCACTATGGGAAAAGCCCTTCTTCATGAACCCTGATGGTTCCAGGAGCAGAACAAGTGACACTGTGCTTGGGACTTTCCACACTGCCTGAAACTATTAAAGCTGAGCTGCCTTTTCACACTGCAAAAGGTAACAGCGACCGAGGCCGCCAGCGCTGCAAGGGCAGCTCACACTCTACACAAAGCACTCCAGAACCACCATGGCTGCTGCCTCAGTACAGGGTCTGAGTTCATGCCAGACCTGCATAGGAGAATGTTTAAAGGCACAAGAACTACGTTTCTTCTTCTTATATATAGAATAAAACACCAGAACCATCTCAGGCACCTGGATCTGCTTTGGTCAGGTCACCGCGCTTAGGAATGACACAGATGTTTCACTATGTCAGGGCACGCTGCAACTTGAGAGAGGACCAGAGTCGAGTGACAAGGATGCTCCAAAACCAGTTAGATCATGAGTATTACCAGCAGAAAGCAGCCTTTCTTGCAATGTGACATCACTTCTGTCTGTGCTTTTAAAAGAGTTATTAAAGAAGTACCAAAAAAGAAACCCAGGATACGTTCAGAAGTAACAGAGCTGCTGGCAAAACCCACGCTTCTCCTAAAATGTAAAATGGGGGAGGAAGGGGGAGGAGGGAAAGCTGAACGAGGCAGGGTGAGGGAAGGTGCCCTGGCAAAGAGCACGACATCTCAGCAGAGCAGGCAGCCTGTGGGCTGCTGGGCAGCGTGATCTCACTCTCACCAGTGCAAGCACCACCTCCCACCGGCTGGTGACGTCTGGAAAAGGGAAGGCAATGTAGAAAATGAGTTTTGTTTGGGGGTCATTTCCTGCAGCAGCAGAAGTCTGAGGCTGGGACATCGTCAGCCCCAGAGCCGGGGAGGGGCTCGGACCATCCCCCAGGATCAGCTGGATAGAAATGAATCATTTAAGAAGAGCAGAAAGCTCCTTACATCATCGTTGTCACTGTCCACACTGCCCTTCTTCTTTTTCTTCTTCTTCTCATCCTCTTTCTTTTTCTTGTCCTTTTCTGGAATGACGTCGTCAAGAAAGCTTAAGTCATGCTGGGAGAAGAGGTAGTCCATGGCTTTTCTGACTGCCACAAGTGCCAGGATCTGCAGAAACAGAGAGGGACTTCTCAGTCCTGTTTTACCTTTCTCTGGGAATGCCTTGGGCGTTCCTGTTGGTCCTGCTTCTTAATCCCCCGTCTTTTAACTCTAGTGGTTAAGGAACATGGAGAGAATAAGGCAAACACCTGGGAGCTCCCTGTCAACCTCGAAGTCTGAACTGTGACTACTTCACATCAGGACAAACAGGAGCAACCTACAGGAAGAAATATGTAAATCTGTGCTGTTTAAAAGCAAGGGAGATATTTTCTGCACTGTAATTGTGTGGACTAGAAAAGGAAAAGCAGGCACCTCTTGTTCGCTCATGCAGCTCAAGGAGAAAACACAGCAAATCTCACCTGGGCAGCCAGGAACGGTCAAAACTAACTACACCTTTCTGGAGAAAAATTAACTTTGCAGTCTCGCTTTCCTCCAAGGATTTATGTAAAGGCAGCCAGGGCAACACTGACCCCATGCAGCCTTTCCTGAACGCCAAGAAGCGAGGCAGAGCCCTGGGTGAGGGCTCTGCCAGGGAGAAGCTGGATTTGCTCACATCGCAGGGTGAGCTTCTCCTGGGTGACAAGTGATAGTATGAGGGTAACTGGCCCCAAGCTGCACCAGGGCAGGTTTAGAATGGGTATTAGGAGAAATTCCTTTACGGACAGAGTGGAGAAGCCCTGGCAGAGGCTGCCCAGCGCAGTCTCCATTCTGGAGGGGTCAAAAAAGCACACAGACACGACACTTGGGGCCATGGTTTAGCAGGCACGGTGGGGTTGGGCCTGGGCGAGCTGAGAGGCCTTTTCCAGCCTCAATGATTCTGTGACCGTGTGTGGAAGGCGCAGGCTGCGAAAGGGAGGGCTCTGAAGGAGAACATCACCTACCATGACAGGGAATATGATAGCAGCCACGGTCGACTTGAGGATCCAGAGGAGGGCCAGGCACACCACCTGCAGGAAGGTGAAGAGATGGACCCTGCGCAGCGGGACGTGGCGCAGGTAGATAAAGTCAGGCTGGTGCTTTAGAGGCATCAAGAGCAGCTTCAGACGATCCATGAACTGGAAAGGAAAAGAAAGAGATGTAATGAAACCCTGGATACAGAAAAGAGAGATACCAAAGCATTAAACAACTGTGAAGCGTGACTTGGAATCAACTCATGTCCCTTCCACAAAAGAAACTGCATAGAAAACCCAGCTCTGCTATCCCGATGGACCTGGGCTTAAAGCAGAGAGGGCCAAAGGTGTTATCTCGGCCGTCTCAGGTAAAGGTCCTTGGTCTGCACTAAATTTGGCAACTGAACAGAGACACAGGAGCAAAGCATCACTCAAAGCACAGCCTTGAGGCGCCTTTATTTGAAGGAGCAGCACTCCAGGAGCTCCGGTGATCAGCGTGTAAATCAAAGAAGGAAGAGGTGAGTAGAAAATGCTCTGCTGGCTTTAAAAGATCAGCTGCGGCTGTGGATGCAGGGAATTTTCTCTTGAAGGAAGCACTTTGTTACCCACAAAACAGAGAAAGCAAGATGAAAGCCCAAACCACGGTCAGTACCCAACTCTGGGTCGCTTCTGCCACCCTCCCCTGCCCGGCTCCTGACAAGGAAGGACACCCAGTGCTTAAAACTAATGCTTTTTGTCCCAAAGACATTGGGAGCAGAGGTCAACTGAGGGCAGACACCACGTTGTAAGGGACAGAAAGGCACCTAACCCGAGCCTGAGGAAGACGGGCGGCTTTTCCGGCAGCCTCCCTTGCCCCGTGCTGCACCGGATGGACTTGGAATTAACACAAAACCAGGATTTCTCATTGAGTGAAAAACATCCTTGATTGAGAGAAAACAAACCGCCCGGTTCCCTGGCCACCTGGGCTGGGAAGGCGGGCAAATTCCCTCCAGGAGAACCAGCCCCAGGGTGAACATTACAATCCCCTCGCTGTCCCCTGACGAGATGGAATGAAAGCCAGGGCCGTTAGAGAACACTCAAGGAAATTCTCATGGTGTGCACAGAACAGGCAGTCTTTTCCCGTCAGAGCACAACCAAGGGCTGTAAAGAAAGGCCAGAATTAACAGGGTGCCAGAAAGCAACAAAACCCCTTCCAGCTTCCTAAGGCCAATTACAGACACGGCGCTGTGAGAAAGGCTCCTTATGTAATATTTCCTCTACGACAAAGAGCGGGGCTTGGCTTCCCCTCCCCGGCAAACAGCAATGTTCCCGCTCGTTAACACTGCGGAATAACCCCGCTGCCATAAATCATCTTCCCTTGTTCTCCCTCAGCCTGCCAGACACCCTGAATCGAGGGAACCGGGTTTGGCGGGCGTACGCTGCCCTGGGCATCGTGGAGCTGGGGCGGGATGATGGACCCCAGGTCTTCACCGAGCGCCCCACATCGCCTGGCTGCTCGCCCCCTGAGCGGATCCTTCCCCTTGGGTCTCAATCTCAGGGCGCATGGCGAAGTCTGTCGACAGTTCCCACCCTCCCCAGGTGTCTGGGGATGGAAAAGGAGGCAGGGAAAGAGAAGGGAAAGGTTGTTTGTGAAAGACACCCTGCACTGAAGGCCGCCTTCTGGAGAAGAGCCTGCTCCTGGCCGCAGGAGGGACTCACCTGCACGCCGTTGAGGGACGCGACACCCATGTAGAGGAAGACACCGTAGAGCACAGGCATGGGAATGAACTGTGGGGAAGAGCAGGAGACAGTGAGTGAATGACCTTCCCGTACACACGGCGCCGTTAACACAAAGCGGGGATGTAATTCCTGGCTTGCGATCAGCTGAAATTGCCCCGATGAGCGGATATAGCAGAGTGATAGAGTGAGCAATCCTGCTGCTGTGTCTTGAGAGCTGCAAGAAGGTTTGTGCAGTCATTGCAGGGCTGAGAAGGACAGGGACAACTTCCTTCGGAAGCGAGGAAGGGTAACGGCCATGACATACAAGCTCCCCAGAACGACTCCTCGTACCTCTGGAGCACGTCGAGAGAAGGGGCTGGAGAACAAGGGTTCTGAGAGGTGGCTGAGGGACATGAGGCTGTTTAGCCTGGAGAAAAGGAGACTAAAGGGAGACCTCATCGCTGTCTACAACTGCCTGAAAGGAGGTTGCATGGAGGTGGGTGTTGATCTCTTCTCCCAAGTAACAGGGTGAGAGGGAAATGGCCTCAAGAAGCAACAGGGGAGGTTCAGAAGGGAAAAATTCCTCACAGAAAGGGTTCTCAGGCACTGGCAGCTGCACAGGGAGGCGGTGAGTCCCCATCCCTAGAGAGGTTTAAAAGGCAGGCAGATAAAGTGCTTAGGGATCTGGTTTAGTAGTGAACATTTAGGGACGGTTGGAACTGATGATCTCAAAGGTCTTTTCCTACCTAGGGATTCTATGATTCCAAGTCAAACAACTATAGAATTCTGTGATTCTATGATTCTTATGTATCCTAGTGAATTTATTTTCTTCCCTGAGTGAGCTGCACTGACATTTCACAAAGCCCTTTTTTTATCTTTCCACAGCCTGAGTTCAACGTGCTGCCATCTCCATGTGCCGTAGCAGGGAGGGACAGGGAGTCACTGTGTAGTTCATGGAGCTGTGAGTGTCCAAGGGATCCACAGTCCTCACTGAACCTGAGGGAGCAGAGGAGACAAGACAGCCTGTTCTCTGGCAAGTTGGGCAGGACGCTTTCAGCATTTAGCTTTCGGGTTCCTTTCCATCACTCTCTTTCCTTCTCCTTTATTCTGTTTCTCAAAAAAAAGGGGAGAAATGTCCAAATATTGTTTCACCATTGCACGATAATCCTGTAACTCATCCCTCGGAGAAGCTTCAGGATGTTCTCCTGCAGAAGAGCAATCAGCACTTTGAGCTGGGAAGATTTTCTTTTGGCAAAGCACTCCCTGACGATGGGGTTGCTGGCTCGGGCACTGCGAGCAAACCTGCTGCTGGCCAACAGAACTAAAGATGTTTTTATAGGAAAGTGCCTGGCGCTCTCCTAGCAGGGCCCGGGATGTCTCTGTGGAGATCGGTTATAACCGAGCAGGAACAGCAGCAGCATTCAAAACCAGCACAAACACCACAAAAAAAAAAAAAANAAAAAAAAAAAAAAAAAACCAAAAGAGATTATTCTGTGGCTCTCCTGGTGAATTGGATCAGGGATCGTTACCGTTCTGTTTGCCACTGGCATGAGAAGACTTAAATGTTCTGCAACACATCTAGCCAGGCAGTTCTCTCAAGCCAGAGACCCTGTCACCAGAGTTTGCTAAAGGTCCTGAAACCCTGCCAGGTCCTTCTCGCTGGCACGTGGGTGAGGAGTGTGTTGATGTATCCTCAGGCGTCCTCCCACGAGGACCTTCCCCTTACGCGTTCGTAAGGGAAGCACAACTAATTAATGAATGAAGCAATAACAGGGGGAATAATGGACCCCAGTGGAATAGAGATCTTGCAGGGAAAGGTCACAGAATTATTACAATCAGGCATCAAACTACGGCCACGGAAACGCCTGTTTGTGCGGAGGAGGAAGCTGTTACCAGGACACAAAGATTTGCTAGCTGCAAAAACAGCCTTCGAAATCGAGAATAGGAACGTGCTGATTTCATAAAGCCACGTTCTCCGCTTTACATACAGGCAGCATCACTGCCTCATCCCCTTCAGGCTCACGTGTAACCGCGCCTCACAGCCCTCATAGCTTCCAGCCTCCTCCTGACCAAAAACTCATTTGCCTCTTACTGTTTGGACATCTTCTGCTCATATCACTAGTCTACAGATGCACGGAGAGGGAATTGTCAGCTGGCATCTCCTGTTGTACGCTACACCTGCACTCGGTGCCACTGAAATCATCGTTCCTGGAGAGGGCAGTATCCTCCACGAGACGTGGAGCAGCAGGTTTTCCAGTTTGATTCTATGCTCCGATGAGCCACTAAGAACGTGCTTCTCTGTGCCTTATGTGCCAAAAGATTTCAGCTCTTGGAAAATAGTGACCTACCTAGATTAAACGGTACATCAGTGGCATGCCCCTCCAGAGCCCTGGCTACACTCACATGAAAACAAGATCAGGAGATTAAGAAATCGCATTCATTTGCACTGCTTTCTCCAGAAGCACCATTTCCATGGTGCTGGGTGTTGATTTTGAGTGATACAAGATGTGCTGATCTGTTAACCCATCTCTCCTATATAGCAACTCTATTGCATGGCCAATCATCCTTTCCTTATGCCACCAGTAGGATCTCACGCTTTATCCGCAATCTATTTTCCATAAAACACAGGTACAGCAGAAGGATAAGAGTGCAAAATAGAAGGAAACATAACTTTGTGCAAATACAGAAGAAAAAAATCTTAAAATGAAAAAAAACCACAGCCCATAAGACCCTCAGCCCTGAACTTTGTCACCATCTGGCACACTACCACGATCTTTTTTGTTCCTTCCATAAGGATGGTATTTAAGCTTCCACAGAAGTGTAAAACCACATCAGTAATTCTCACTAATCTCCTTTTTTTTGGGAAGATAAAACCAGGCCAACACTTCTGTGGTTCTGGCCGCCTACTCGCTGTGTGAGCAGAGGGATGCGGGTGAGGCGACTCACTTACCTTCAGGATGGGAGCCATAAAGACGGACACACCGGTCAGAATGAAAACAATGAATCCAGTGACTCTCTGCTCCCTGGAATGAAACCACAGGGTGAGCGGGATGGCTGCAGCTCCTGCTCTGCTTTTATTCCCTCTCACAGGACTCAAACCCAACACAGAGCCTGACAACTCGGGTCCTGCAGCCACGTTTTCAAAGCAGATCACACGTCAGTGGCACCAGGCAGGACCTCGCTGGTGGCCAAGCCTAACACACCTCTGTTTTCAAACACCAGATCAGTTTTTGTAGGCAGCACTAGCTCTGCTCTTTGTGGATCAACAGAGCACTGCTACTGAGCAAGGGCTGTGTTTACATGTTAAACACTAGAAACCGTTAACCAGCAATCCAAATTCTCCGCGTGGCAGTATTTATAGCGTGCAAACCAGCAATAAATCATTAGCTTTCCACACGCCTAAATTAGCAGCGTATTTGCAGTCCTGCTCATAGCGCTCCAACCTTTGGATGAGCGGGCCTGGTCTCTGTGGGATGCTGAACCCTTGCCCTGAGCGGCGCCCACAGCCGCACGTACACCCAAAAATACTTCCACCACTCATATATCAGAGGACTGCAAGTCAGGCTGTTAAAGTTCTGTTTAAATGCCTAAGCAAGTGGCCTGATTTCCAGAAGTGCTCCTCTGAGAGGGCTCTTGTAACCTAAACAACTCTGTGATCTCAAAAGCACTTCAGCCCACTTGGTAAAGGCGACCAAATACAGAAAATATCGCATCACCTGATCACTCCAGACACGACGGGTTTATGGTTTTTACCATTATGCTCACTAGTGAACGCTTAATTTCCATGCAGTGAACTGATCTCCTTTCTCAAACACTGAAAACCTCTGGCAAATAAAATTTGAAGGTGATACACAGGATTCAGCCAAGGAACTTAATGGGATGGTAGGGAGGCCCTGGCCCAGGTTGCCCAGCCCCATCGATGCCTGGAGGGGTTCAAGTCCAGGCTGGATGGGGCTTGGAGCCCCTGATCCAGTGGGAGGTGTCCCTGCCCATGGCTGGAGTGGCACTGATGGGCTTTGAGGTCCCTTCCCACACAAACCATTCAGTGATTGTCTGAAGTGCCAGAGAGCAGCGCCGCTAAATCTCACCACTAGGTTTGGAAATAAGAAAGCAGCACAAAACTCTTCCTGAGAACTTTGCAGTGTCCCATAGGCACCAGAGCTCGCTCCACAAGGCTTTCTATGTTTTGGGGTGACTCCAAAGCAGAACAAGGAATGCTCTAAGCCCCAGTGTGAAGTTCCCTCCCTCCCCTTTCTCCCACCCGTTCGCACAGGCTCTCCCCATCTACAGACACCCCCGCAGCACAACAGTTTTCTTCCTTTTCAAGAGAGAGTATTTGCAAAAGGGGCAGGACAGACAAACCTCTAACTGGATACACTCCCTGTGGGCAAAACAAGCTGTAAGGGAGCCCAGCTGATCTGAGGATTTATGGCAAATCTCAGAGCTATTCCCCCTGAAGCTCTGCACGCGTCCTGTTCAAAACAAGACCATTTATAGCACGAGCCGATCCTTGCAGGCAAACAAGGCGGTTAAAGCCTTTCTGCTTGACATACCTCACTCCCAAAAACTTGGGCTGTTCTCCAGGGGCTGAGGTTTCCGTCTCCATCTTCAAGCTGTCAATGTGAGCGATGGAGATAACGGTAGCAGCGACGTACCAGGGCAGACCCATAAAGGAGCAGATGATCATCAGAATGGCCACCCAGAACAAATCCAGATGGTATCCAGCACCTTTCTGTGAGGGGAGACAGAGAGCCTTCAGCTTGGTTCTTATTAATACCTACAGAACAGCCAGGGCTCTGGCTGGGGGCACATCAAACATGCAGCATCACAATCTACCTCCCTCTCTGTTTTCAATGCATAAAGACACTGATATACCTTGGCTCGAGTGTTCTGCAGGAGCTCTGCACTGCCTCTTACAAAGCAACAACCACCCCCCTATTTTTAGTGACAGGTTTCCATTTTTATAATGAGGTTAACACAGCGATGAGCGGTCCAAAGCCCAGCACCATCCCACCTCCCGCTGCGCACTCAAACACTGCAGCTCCTTTGCACAGCTCGAGGCAGTTACGGCAGTGAGCCCAGGGAGGGCGAGGGGACACAGATCGACTGCAAAGCAGGAGAGCAGCTTGTGATGGTGCAAGGCTTTTGTCCTGCTCCTCTGCTCTGAGTGCACAGGTCACCTTTAGACATGGCGGGAGGCCAAGATGGGTACCTTTGTGCACCAAGTCATTCTGCATCAGTATAAGTAACAGCCTGGATGTGCACAGAGCTTTGAACACCCAAACCACCCCTTAAATCCAGCCCAAAGCCAATTTGGGGTTGAAGCAGCCATTGTAAAAGAGCTCTCGGCATAAAGGCCTAATGAAGCCTCCCTGAGAGCAACCTTATGGAAATACAGAGCCTGCCTACAGGTGACATTTCCTGTCTCAAAGCGAGATCTGAGCCCTTGCATTTAGGACAGGGAGCAACTGTGGGAGCCCATAGTCAGGACTTCATAGCTTTAAGACCTGCTGGTTGTGCCGGGGCGGGAGGAGTGTCACTCAGCACCCAACCCCTCTCCTGGAGAAAGCCACAAGCTGAAGGGCTCACACCCTATCGAAAGGGGAAATCTGCCTTCAGTCTTTACTCCTTTGTAAAGACCTCTTATCTTCTATAATTTAATCCTTTAATGAAGTAATACAGTAAACCACGAGCAACAAGTGCCAAGAGAAGAAGTGAAGGAACAAAAGAGAAAGGGAGCTTCACAAAAACACCAGTGAAACCTCAAAGGTTTGCTATTCTAAAGCAAAATAATCTTTTTATAATCCTATTCAATTATATTTTACTGGGAAGAACACACGATCAAGACCTACTTGGTGACCCAGGAGGGGAAGCAATAGCCTTGAACAGCACTCTCTGTATTCCTCCTATGGGCGCTGCTTGCCTTGGCTGGCCGGCAGCACCAGGACAGGCACCCTGTGACCCCTCACTGAGGTTTTAGCAGAAAAACACTCATCGTTCCTTCAGCCTGCAGGAGATTTTGTGTGCAGAGATGGTTCCTGGTTCAGAGTAGCAGGATGGGACTCAAGAACCCCCAGTTAAACAACAGTGTGTGCTCACAACAGTAACAAAGGAAGCAGGAAATTTTGATATTAAAGAGCACTTGGCTGGAGTGTTTATGTTTTGTTACTAAAAACATGCAGCCAGTACTGACAGTTCATCCAGTGCCTACAAGCTGAAGAGATGAGGGGCCTCTTCTTCATGGGGGAAGAACACTGAGTATATTCTTCTGGTGACTAGGAAAATGATACGTGTGTTTAGTTAGGTGCAGAAGACAGACCTAAAATTGAGAGCATATCAAGGACTGGCCTTCTCCCAAGGAGGATGTGGGTAAGTATTGAATAGATCTGCCCAGATCCAGAGAGCAAAGTGATGCTCTGAGGGTTTTCTTGTAAACCAGCCCCACAAGACCACCAGCCAGGACTCATCAGTGCACACAACAAATCCTTCCCATTTGCTCTTACTCTTTCTTCTCCAGCTCAGGCTCACAATGGTGTTAATTCACATGTGGGATATCTAATCACAGAATCATGGAATCTTTTGGGTCAGAAAGGACCTCAAAGCCCATCCAGTCCCACCCCTGCCCTGGGCAGGGACACCTCCCACTGGATCAGGGGCTCCCAGCCCCATCCAACCTGGCCTTGAACCCCTCCAGGGATGGGGCAGCCACCCCTGCTCTGGGCAACCTGGGCCAGGGCCTCCTCACACTCATTGTGAAGAATTTCTTCCTGTTGTCCAATCTAAATCTTCCCCTTTACAATTTAAAGCCACGTTGCCACATCCTATAATGTCCACATACAAACTCAAAAGTCCTCCTCTTCATCTCCATTGCCATTTCCAGCAGCTCCCAACACGACTGATGAAGCGGAGATGTAAATAGTGACCCAGCATCACCCCTGGTTTGAAGGAGTCTTCCCTCTCACAAGTGAGACCACTTCAAACGTGTCCCATTAGCAGGAAGGGAGAGTCTTCTTTTACAGGAATTTAATATTTTTCAATAGAACTGACGGTACAGGGAAAGGAAAAACCCTCCAGGCACGAAAAACTGCATAGCATCGGTCTGGAAAGTTTATTTTAAAAACATTACTACGTCCTAGGCTGTTACAGGTCAGGGGATATAAAAGCTTTTCTTTAAATAACATCCAACCACGGCTATGCCCTTGGTATGTCCCAAATCTCTTCAGCTTTATTGCTTGTGTTTCACAGCTCTGTAGAGCCTTGGGCCATCCCCACTGCAAGTGGGGTCCTGCCATCACCCCAGCACCACAAAACCTGCTTCGGAGGGGCTGAGAGCCACCNGGGCGGGAGGAGTGTCACTCAGCACCCAACCCCTCTCCTGGAGAAAGCCACAAGCTGAAGGGCTCACACCCTATCGAAAGGGGAAATCTGCCTTCAGTCTTTACTCCTTTGTAAAGACCTCTTATCTTCTATAATTTAATCCTTTAATGAAGTAATACAGTAAACCACGAGCAACAAGTGCCAAGAGAAGAAGTGAAGGAACAAAAGAGAAAGGGATCTTCACAAAAACACCAGTGAAACCTCAAAGGTTTGCTATTCTAAAGCAGAATAATCTTTTTATAATCCTATTCAATTATATTTTACTGGGAAGAACACACGATCAAGACCTACTTGGTGACCCAGGAGGGGAAGCAATAGCCTTGAACAGCACTCTCTGTATTCCTCCTATGGGCGCTGCTTGCCTTGGCTGGCCGGCAGCACCAGGACAGGCACCCTGTGACCCCTCACTGAGGTTTTAGCAGAAAAACACTCATCGTTCCTTCAGCCTGCAGGAGATTTTGTGTGCAGAGATGGTTCCTGGTTCAGAGTAGCAGGATGGGACTCAAGAACCCCCAGTTAAACAACAGTGTGTGCTCACAACAGTAACAAAGGAAGCAGGAAATTTTGATATTAAAGAGCACTTGGCTGGAGTGTTTATGCTTTGTTACTAAAAACATGCAGCCAGTACTGACAGTTCATCCAGTGCCTACAAGCTGAAGAGATGAGGGGCCTCTCCTTCATGGGGGAAGAACACTGAGTATATTCTTCTAGTGACAAGGAAAATGATACGTGTGTTTAGTTAGGTGCAGAAGACAGACCTAAAATTGAGAGCACATTAAGGATTGGCCTTCTCCCAAGGAGGATGTGGGTAAGTATTGAATAGATCTGCCCAGATCCAGAGAGCAAAGTGATGCTCTGAGGGTTTTCTTGTAAACCAGCCCCACAAGACCACCAGCCAGGACTCATCAGTGCACACAACAAATCCTTCCCATTTGCTCTTACTCTTTCTTCTCCAGCTCAGGCTCACAATGGTGTTAATTCACATGTGGGATATCTAATCACAGAATCATGGAATCTTTTGGGTCAGAAAGGACCTCAAAGCCCATCCAGTCCCACCCCTGCCCTGGGCAGGGACACCTCCCACTGGATCAGGGGCTCCCAGCCCCATCCAACCTGGCCTTGAACCCCTCCAGGGATGGGGCAGCCACCCCTGCTCTGGGCAACCTGGGCCAGGGCCTCCTCACACTCATTGTGAAGAATTTCTTCCTGTTGTCCAATCTAAATCTTCCCCTTTACAATTTAAAGCCACGTTGCCACATCCTATAATGTCCACATACAAACTCAAAAGTCCTCCTCTTCATCTCCATTGCCATTTCCAGCAGCTCCCAACACGACTGATGAAGCGGAGATGTAAATAGTGACCCAGCATCACCCCTGGTTTGAAGGAGTCTTCCCTCTCACAAGTGAGACCACTTCAAACGTGTCCCATTAGCAGGAAGGGAGAGTCTTCTTTTACAGGAATTTAATATTTTTCAATAGAACTGACGGTACAGGGAAAGGAAAAACCCTCCAGGCATGAAAAACTGCATAGCATCAGTCTGGAAAGTTTATTTTAAAAACATTACTACGTCCTAGGCTGTTACAGGTCAGGGGATATAAAAGCTTTTCTTTAAATAACATCCAACCACGGCTATGCCCTTGGTATGTCCCAAATCTCTTCAGCTTTATTGCTTGTGTTTCACAGCTCTGTAAAGCCTTGGGCCATCCCCACTGCAAGTGGGGTCCTGCCATCACCCCAGCACCACAAAACCTGCTTCGGAGGGGCTGAGAGCCACCCGCTGTGCCGTGCTGATGCATCAGGTTGGATGGGGCTTGGAGCCCCTGCCCCAGTGGGAGGTGTCCCTGCCCAAGGCACAGGGTGGGACTGGATGGGCTTTGGGATGCCCTCCAACCCAAACCAACCATTCCAGGATTCTGTGGTTCATAAGGTATCCACTTATGGTCTGTGACAGGAGTGCAAGAAGAAAGCCGACCCAATCACAAAGCAACTCGCTCTCCTTGAAAACAGCACCAGATGACAGGGAATAGGTTCATGTATTTGAGTCAGGAAGGTGGTAGGAGGAAAATGAGATATTTGATGCTAGAGGAGAGGTTTGAGTTAGCTGGACTTGAGCCTGTGACTAGTTTCCATAAAGAGCTAGAGTCTGTGAAGCAAACGGTCATTTGGAAGCTCCAGCAGTGCCAAAACCCAGTGGGTTTGTGCACCAGGCAGCCAGGGATCAGAGCCTTCTGCTTGGCAAAATACTGGAAGCTTTTATGAAACCTTTGGGTTTACACTGACATGAAAAAGGGCTTTAAACCAAAATTGTGCCTCTCAACACAGAGCTGCTCTGCTTTCTCCTGGCTCTAGATACCTCTTTGACCGACAAGCAGTGGGTAGGACACGATGGGTCTAACTCCTTTCCTTCCCTAGGAGGCAGGGGGCAGCTGGCTGGGTTTGTGAAACCTGACCTCGCCGTTCCTGGCACGGGACCTGTCTGTGAAGGAAAAGGGAGGAGGAGGCCCAAAGCTTCTCATGAGGGAACACTTCAGGTCTCACGATGGTGAAGCCAATCAACATTACTAAGTCCTTCCTGACCAAGACAGGGTGAGTTGGCCCCGTGCAGAGTTCTTGCTTTAGGAGGAAGGCAAACACCATGTGCACAACGGTCAAGAAGTTCAACTGAACAAGAGGCTTCTCTAGCAAAAACTGTACCGTAATTAACAACATTTTAACACCATCAATGATGGCTCTGAGGTGGCATCGACGCTGCCACAGGCCCTCCTGCATCTCCAGCACAGAAAGGGCACGTGGCAGTTGTGCACAAAGCACACTCACCTTGAGCTTGTGCTCCTTCCTGTTGACGATGACGGCCGTGATCTGCTGGTCCATGAAGATGAGGATCGTCACCAGCAGTGCAGGGATGGCTGCGGCCAGGTATACCCACCACGGGTTCCCTCCGAACGGTGGGATAAACCAGCCCCTCTCAGGACTGGTTGGCTTTTAAGGGCAAGGAAAAGAAAGGGGCAATTAGAGGCACAATCTGGAAGTGATGATAGCCAAAACAGACTTGTGCGTCCAGCGATGGGGCTACAGGGGGACACTCGAAGTTTGACAATTCCACCCTTCCCACTAACAGCAATAAAAGGTTGAAAGCATGGAGGAGATAAATTAGCCAGCCAAGACGGTGCTAACGAAAAGGATCATCTGAGTAAAACAGCCCTTTACAGACAGGTGACTGCTTTGCTGTGCTGACGGCAAGTCATACGGGGCACACGGGTGGAAAAGGAAATCCCTTGAAAGGCCACCAAGCAAGCTGATGAGTTACCTTGAATTCACTTGGCACAATGAGTTTTGGTGTGTCCACACCCACCAGGGCATCGATCCCACAGAAAATCAAGATGGACAAGATAATGGCAAAGTCACTGATGAGCTTCCGGGCCTGAGACAGAAATGGATAGAACAACCGTTAGCACCACGTAACCCCAGTTTGCCCATTGTTGTGTCTTGGTTCCTTATTGTGCTGCCTGAAAGCCAAGCAATCAAGCCCAAATGGAAGTACGGAAACAAGCCTAATTAAAAACAAGAAAATTGCTTTTGCAAGAAACTGCCACTTGAATCCTTCAAGGTCGTCTCACTGATGTTAGGTTGACAGCAGCCAACAACCACCGGTGTGGAGACCTCATTCCCCTGCAGCGGGGCTTGAAGAGGCTTTTCAGGATCACCTTCCAATATCACTAGATATTCAACAATAAACCTAAAAAAAGTGACTATTTTAGACACAAAACATATTGTCTCCTTCTGTTTGCCTCCTGATCTTTTATTCCTTGGGGTCCACGTTCCATGTTTCTCTACGCAGACACTGCATTTTTGATGAGTCGAGCTTCTTGTGTTATCACANGTCTGCACTCACTGCAATACTAACACTCAGAGCTGCCACTGGTCAGACCTCAAAACTAAACTGGGCAGGACCAACTGGGTTTGCTGGTAACTGTGACCCTTCCAGAGCTGTGTTCATGTTCCTTCCAGGTTTCCTGGCTTCACATGGTAACAGAGAAATTGAGCTGCATTCCAGCCCAGATGGAATTTGTTTCCTTTTTATTAAAAATAATAGAGGTTCAATTGTAACGCAGCAGAACAATAAACATCCATGCAGGATAAATCCTTGTGTGTTGTAATTTTACAAAGGGAGGGAGAGACTTCTGACATGAGGTTTTATAGCCCAGTGGCTACAGAATGGCCACACGTCCAGTGCCAGAGTCAGTAAATCACACAAAGCTGCAGATCTAACACTGAAAACTACACCTGCATCAAGGACTTTGTGATTTCTTAAGGCTGCTAAGTGCATATCTCAGCTTGGAAGTGTTGCCTTGAAAATCCCTGTCACATCCCACATGGGGAAGACCTCAGAGCAGCTT
>WAAB01024323.1:0-18732 GCA_013389865.1 Piaya cayana
TGATTCACCTTCCCTTGGAAGTGCTTAAGACACAGGTAGATGAGGACCTGAGGGACATGGTTTAGTGATTGATAGGAATGGTTGGACTCAATGATCCGGTGGTTCTCTTCCAGCCTGGTGATTCTATGATTCTATGATCTACTTTAGAAGGAATTATTAGCCAGATAAATACATAGTATCTCTGTTTAAGTTCTGAAATTCACCATCTAAGTATAAGAAAAGAGAAACACAAAGGAACTCTGCAATATCCTTACACTCATGTTAAAAGAGCCTCCAGTTTTGTCAGATTAATCTCTTGCACATATGCTATAGGCTACAGCTTCTGTGCCCATAATAGGTTATTTGGTTATCTTCATTACTAGTTCTTCAATGATCAGAGAGTCTGAAAGCATTCCTTAAATAACTAGGAACTTCTAACTTCCAAATACTCAAAGGCACAATGAAAATAAGGCTTAATTTTTAAAAAATGTGACAGTCACACATATAAACATTTGCAAATCACTTATGAAACATATGTCAAAGTTGGAGTGCAGGAAGTAGAGTTAAGTAACTGCAGAAACCCCTTATTGTCATTTCATAAGCAGAAAAAATATTAAAGGCTTATGGGACTATCCCTAAGCATCACCCTTCCTAATCACTGTGCAAATCAGAAGCTGCTGCAAATGGTTGTTTAGAAAAAGTAAGTGGAAACTAGAAAAGTGATACCTATGTTTACACATCCATTGTAAGCCACCAGAGTGCAATACTGGGATGATTACTTGTAATAATTATGCAGTATCTGCTTGATTCTATGACCAGTATGTACATAGAAGTGCCAGGAAATGGGCCTCTAGATCAAATAGTACAAAAAAAAAAATCAGACTTAACTGTCATATCGTGCCACTTCAAAGCCTGGTTGGAATATTTTTCACATCAAGTACATAGAGCAATTAAAATTATTAGCACTGCAAGAAACTACACTCCCTAAAATTAAAACTCAATTTTTCAGGTTTCCTAGTGCAAAGATCCATGACAAAATATTCACAAGCTGTAATAAAAGAACTGTAATAAAAAGAACATGGCCATGCAACATTAGCCAGAAGCCAGAACGTAAACTGCATTGAAAACAAATCCCTTATATACCTTTTGTTATCAATAAGTTCACAGAATTATAGAACACTTTGGGTTGGAAGATACATTAAAGATCATACAGTTTCAATCCCCCCACGATGGGCAGGGACACCTCCCACCAGACCAGGCTGCTCAAGGCACCATTCAACCTGGCTTTGAACACTTCTGGGGAGGGTACAACCACAACTTCCCTGAAAAACCTTTTCCAGTGCCTCAGCATCCTCATCATGAAGAAATTATTCCTAAAGTCTAATCTAAATCTTCCCCTTTCCAGTTGAAAGCCATTCCCCCTTGTCCTACCACTACGTGTCCTTGTAAAAAAATCCATCCCCAGCTTTCTTGTAGGCCCCCTTCAGGTACTGGAAGGCCACTGTAAGGTCTCCCTGGAGCCTTCTCCTCACAAACTGAACAAGCCCAACTCTCTTGGCCTGTCCTCACAGCAGAGGTGCTCCAAAACTCTGACCATCTTTGCAGTCCTCCTCTGCACCTATACCAACAGTTCCATACCCATCCTATGTTGAGGATTCCAGAACTGGACTCAATACTCCAGGTGGGTTCTCACAAGAGCAGAGCAGGGGGGCAGAATCACCTCCCTCAGCCTGCTGGCCACACTTCTTTTGATGCAGCCTATGGTTGGCCTGCTGGGCTGTGAGCGCACATTGCCAGTCATGTCAAGCTTCTCATCAATCAGCACCCCCACGTCCTTCTCTGCAGGGCTGCTCTCAATCCTGTCATCCCCCATCCTGTATTGAAACCCCAGATTGCCTTGACCCANCCTGGAGGTGTTTAAGTTACGGGTGGACGAGGTCCTGAGGGACATGGTTTAGTTTTTTGTGGGAGTGGTTGGACTCGATGATCCAGTGGGTCTCTTCCAACCCGGTGATTCTGTGATTCTGTGACATCCCATCCTTCTGGTGTGACAATTGCACAACTCAGCTTGGTGTCATCTGCAAACTTGCCAAGCGTGCCATTGTTCTCACTGTCCATATCATTCATGGAGATATTAAACATCACTTGTCCCAGTATGGAACACTGAGGGTCACCACTTGACACAGATCTCCATCAACGTCAAGCTGTTGACCACTACTCTCTGAGTGTGACCACCCAACTAATTACTTATCCACTGAACAGTCTACCTATCAAACCTGTATGTCTCCAGTTTAGAGAGAGGGATGTTGTGAATGACCACATCAAAGGCTTTACAGAAGTCCAGACAGAACACACCTGTTGGTTTTCCCATGTCCACTGCTACGGTTACCCTATCACAGAAAGCCACTAGGTTGGTCAGGCAGGACTTGCCCTTGGTGAAGCCATGTTGGCTGTCTCAAGTCACCTCCCTGACCTCTATACACTTTAGTGTAGTTTCTAAGAGGATCTGTTCCATGATCTACCCAGGCACAGAGCTGTGGCTGACATGGCAGTACTTCCCCGTGTCATCTTTTCTTTCCCTTTCTAAAAATGGGGACACTACTGTTAGGGATTTCTCCTGACTGCCGCAGCTTTTCAAATATCACTGACAGTGGCTGGGCCACCACATCAGCCACTACCCTCAGGACTCTCAGATGAATCTCATTGGGTCCCATAGACCTGAACTTCCCATACAGTGGGAGGGGCTATATACCCCTAGTCATCATCTTGTTGTCCACTGACCCTGGAGAGATGGAATTATATGCCATATAAACAGTTACTGGAATGATATGCCATATAAAAAGAAAATAGCATCAAAAGCAACTAAATCTATTTGTTGTCTGAAGCTGTGCAAAGAAGCTCAACCCAATGAACTGTGGTATCAAAGTAAGATTTCTTAGCAATAACATAGCTTTTCCATGCGTCTGCTGTGTAGCCTTCAAGCAATGAACATGTCACAGAGTAAAGAATGGTGACCTCCATCTGCATTTAGTAATGTTATTTTAAAAGTAAGCAAAGTTTTAAGGTATTTCTAACAGTGTTTAGAATCCTGAAGTGTTTTATACAAGCTCTCCAAAACCAAACTCAAGTCACTGGAGAACCAGTTATGCAAAACATAGATATCTGTTCAGTAGGAACAATAAAATAGACCAAGCAGTGCAAGAAAAACAATTAACAATATAATATCAAGGCATTTCAAAATCTGACTAATAACTATTGAAATTGCTATTTCCACTCCCCAACAACACTTTTAGGTACACTCCTTGTGTGCTTCATAAACCTGTTTTTTAAAAAAAGAAATAAAGAAAAAGAGCACTGAATAAAACCAGAAAAAGAAAAAAAGCACTGAATAAAATCAGAAGGATTACTGTAAAATGATACCACAGCACAAAAGGGTGTTATAATATCAACAAACCTTGTAAATATGGTGTATTTTCCTGTTAATTTCAGATTCTGACTTTCAAAATTATTGTGTCTCTCTTTACACTATTTTTCTTACAGAATCAAAATAGATATAAGATGGCTTTACTTAGCAATTGTATATCCCAGGGATCTTGCAAGTTCCGCTCAATACAGGGCTCCACCATCCAAGTACTTTTTTTTTAAATAAAGTATTTCATAGAGAAACAACTAAATGGCCAGATCCAACTTCAGCGGACTTAAGAGCATAAGACTAAAATGGTAGGTTTGCTCTACTAAGAAGGAACCAACTATGGAAAATTCACAGTGTTAAAGCAGGCAGCTTGAGAAGTTATTTCTTCTTTGAAGTCAGTTAAATCCCCACAACAAACTAAGGCTACATATGTAAGGGTTAACTGCAGGTGCACCTACAAACAAAAGTTTTACCTAAGCAAGCTTCCTTCAGAATAATACCTCCTAGTAACAGATATTCCCCCAGAAAAAAACCTAGTAGAACTGATTCCACTGAAGAGATTCAATTAACATTTGTCTCTCAACTGCTGGAACAATCAGTCCACTTTGTATCTTTCGCTGATAGTGCTTGCATACTAGAAATGGCTATGAAAATACACTCTTTGTAAACCACTGCACTTCTTTACAGAGATCAGGCAGAGTATACAGTCTCCCAGCTAATACCAGCCAAACTGTTTTCTTTTTTCCCCCTGTGAGATAGATTGTTCTAATCTTCCTTAGTACAGATAACATTAATCACGTTCTGTTCCATTTGATGTGCACAAACTAATAAGGATATAGAATTGTTACCAGAGAGCATTTATTTCCTGAATTAAGCCCAGATTACCTAAGGGGCAAAACAATTTTTCTAATGCTTCAAGACAAATACATTAGAGATGCCATAATCGCTACTAGTATCTTGCCAATAGAAAACAAATCTATTTCCCACTCCAAAAAGAAAAGGATGGTAGTCAGAAAAAGGAAAGCTTTTTCTTCACACAGAAGAAAGGAAACAATTGTTTCCATTGTAATAGAACTTTAAAAAAATCCTAAGGGACTTATAAAACCCTGCAGGAAATTTCTCAGTATCTAAGGCATTACTAAAAATCAAAATTTTCAGGTATCATCATGGAGATGACTGATCTTTTACTAACAAAGTCAAGCTGGCAAATGTGTAGATAGAAAGAATGTAATCAAATAAAGTTTTATCAGGCACAGGAAGGACTATAGAAAGCAGTTGATGCAGACACATGTCAGTTATACTTCTTTTATTGACCAATGAAAGTAATAAAGCATGAAAAGAAGCCATATTGTTCAGAAACTCACTGGCTTTTTAACATTAGTCATCTTTACTCCTGACATAAGTAAAAACATAGCACATGTATGCTTTTCAACAGTCATCTCATTTTATGACCAACTGATAAAGTATCAATAGTTGATTGAGTAATGGATTATTAAGAAAAAACCAGCAGAATCTTGCAACACTGTTTGCAAACATACTTCATAATAACATAAAACAGAAAGCATCCTCCCTTGCCCTTACTTATACTCTCTTTTTCACTTCCTATTTTTAGTTTATTACTCAAGGAACATCCTGGGATAGGGACAGAAACATGTAAAAGATGTAGGTTCCTACCAAGAATAAAATGACAGGCTTAATAGGTCAACTCATCTAAGAAGGAGTACTCTCAGTCTCCAATACACTGAACAGCAATGAATATTTTCCCTTTTCAAAAGTTTTGGTTTTGTCTTCTCTGGATTTCATTAACATTTTGCATTTATCTTAAAGCTGAATTACTAAAACAGAATTTGTCCCAATGTCTAGTTTGTCAAAAAACTACTACTGACTTATCTTGTAAGAGTATCTTTACATTCTTAATATATTTGTAATTTAACTGAAATAAAAATTTAGCATTTAAAACCTCCACCTCAAATACAAAATTTTTTTCAGTTTAAAACTAACCAGGAAGAGGTGGACAGAGGAGATCATTGAGATGCCTGACTCATGTTTTCCCTCACAAACTTATCAGGATCTGCAGTGGTAAAGGTATTTCAGCCAAATGTTAGGTATTAGTATATCCTGAAGGAAAGCATAATCCATTATTCAATCAAAATATCTCTAAACCAATAACTTAAAGACAGTGTTCATATTTGCATTTAAAAAATTATCTTAACTATGCAGATACCAATATTGATTGTACTTTACCTATACTAAATGAGTAATCTCATTTTTCACATGAACAGAAGTTTAAAATGTTTCAGCTGTCACTTTTATTATATCCTGTCACATGTTACCACAGAAACTTGTTTCTTAAACAGTAAGAACTTTTTTAAAAGAGACCAAACCACACTAGGAGGATAGCTAGTTTATCAGATACTTCACAATAAGAAACAAATTTAAAATTCCTGTTGAAATGTTTGAAGGCATTTCTTACTGGATACGTACAAACCTTAAAGTTGTTAAGTACATTTTCAAAAAGACATTGAGATGAAAATCAAACACCAATAACAAACAGCCACATAACTGAAGTTAAAACATCTTGTAATCTTTGCTGGGAAAACGTCTCACTGGTGACATGACATACAATATACTATATATGATATGACAGTACTTACACAGAAACCAGTGTTAAGTTCTAGGAAAAAAAGGTATTTTTGTATTTTAAAAAAAAATCACATTTACTGACGACTTTGAGTTTGTCAGAAATTGTAAGGTTGGAAACAGATGTTGCTAAAGGAGAAACAACATTAAGTGGTAAAAAAACTAGAAGAAAGAGTTGTTAAATATTAGCCAGCCCTCAGTTAACTGAACTGCTTTTTGTTTAGGTACTTCAGCTTCTGTGTTTGCACAGTCACCAGGATAAAGCTAGAATGTATACTCAGAAGCCCTTTGTAGTTAAGACTGAAAGCAGAGAGCTGAAATAGACATTTATTTACCCCAGTCAAGACCACCAGACCACAGATTTCACTGCCTTTCTTAGTAAGCAAATTGATGACGGCTAAGCACCCAGTCTCCCAATACTTATGCCAATTCTCACTTCTTTGCTTTTGCAGTAGAAAAGACTCAATATCTCTCAAATGATGTATAAGAAAACCAGTGGATTAAAAAAAAAAATCAACACCACATACAAACTTTAAATTCCTAACAGACATGTTTATAGCATTCAACAAATAGGATTTTTTTTCATCCTTTCCTCATAGGTTCTAATACCTTTATTATTTTTACTGCCACCCTCTGAACTTTTCACAGCCTGTCTGTTCATTGAAGAAGTATCAAAACATTTTTCCAAGCAAAGTCATCAGTAGCATAAAAGTAGTAGTTTTATATTTATTTTCTTATTTATAATAAACCACAATTACATTTGCTTTTTACAAGAATCTGTGCTGTTGACTCATCTTATATCTCAATATATACACACATATATATATAAATACACTGACATTTATGCACAAGTACATACAACCTAGGTCTTCTTTAGGCTCCAGAAATCTAATCACTTATACTCAGTTAATTTATTTAACTTCTGTATATAATGTTCTGGATTGGTATTTATTCTATTGACTATTACACCACTGCCTATTATCTTAGACATTTTCCAATTAATCAAGACAATCAGAACACTAAACCAATCCTCCAATCTAAAATTTTACACAAACAACATTTCATTGAATTATGGCCAGCTCTGAGAAACTGCTGAGAGCCTGGATATCAATTCAACTGCTCTGGTCCCTTTCCATCACTTATAATAGGTCTGCCTTTATTTTTCTTTACTATTATTATTACTTTGATTCAGAAAAAATACAATATAATTTGGTCATAAGACATGGTCTATTAAGAAGTGTGCTACAGGGTACTTCTATACTTTCATTGCAGATTTAAGGACAAACTGCTAAACATGAAGAGAAAACTACCCCATTCCTTTCATTTATCATCATTCAATGCAATCCTCTTAAGACAATACAACTCTGGCAGGAAAATAATGCAATCATGTTATGTTTTGCCTCTAACCAAGTGCTGACAGTGTAGAGGAAAGAAAAATATGGTGTTAATTTTCATTTATCTATGCTTTCACTTATTTTTTTGATAGTTTTTCCAAGTTCAAATACTTCCGTCACACATCTTTTTATAACATCAAGCTACAGTCTAATTACTGTTTAGACATTATGATGAAATAACGTTCAAAATCTTCTTCTTATGACATCAAGAGCATTAGAGTCATTTGCAGATACACAATACGTTCAAAAGCAGTTTTACTTCAAGATGAATCATGACTGTATATACCATAACTTGAGTACATCTTTCTCCATAGGAAAGAGCTGAAAACCAGATGAATCCTAGAATCATAGAATCACCAGGTTGGAAGAGACCCACCAGCTCATCGGGTCCAACCATTCCTATCAAACACTAAACCATGCCCCTTAGCACCTCATCCACCCATCCCTTAAACGCCTCCAGGGAAGGTGACTCAACCACCTCCCGAGGCAGCCTGTTCCAATGTCCAATGACCCTTTCTGTGAAAAACTTCCTCCTAATGTCTAGCATAAATCTCCCCTGGCAAAGCTTGAGGCCATTCCCTCTTGCCCTGTCCCCTGTCACTTGGGAGAAGAGGCCAGTTCCCTCCTCTCTACAACTTCCTTTCAGGTAGTCATATAGAGCAATGAGGTCATACCTCTCAGCCTCCTCAGGTACATTTGTCCCCAAGGGGTAAAAGGACACTTTACAAGCACAGAACATTTAGGAGTAATTTTCAGAAGCAGAAATCTTGTGATTTATGATTTGAATGAATTACAGAAGTTAGTTACTCCTGCAGGCAGAGAATCTGCAAGAGTCAAGTATGTTTTTCGTATTTCTGTGCTGTGTACAGAAGAATGTTTCACTTGCAGAAGAACTGCTGTCTTCTTTTTTATCTTCAAGAAGTCAGGTTATGCAATATTGTACCAGAGGATGAGTTTCACTAGCAATATTTTATACTATCTGTCCAGCTATTCAATTAAACAATTTTTATTAAATGGGGATAAAAATGCTTCCAGTTTTTATTTTCCTTATCATTCTGCATCACTGCCAAAGCTTCTAAAGGAGGTGCTCAAGGTACAGAACTGCAGGGGAGCTTCAATAGCACTAGCTGGCCCTCATTAGAATAGGACAATGTAATCTCCCCATGAGACAAAATGAACCCGTATGACTTTGGGGACCCTAAAAGAGGGAAAGGATTTGAAAAACAAAGAAAGGCTGGCATAGATTTTCAGAAAAGAAGATGCAGTTACACTGCATTGTCAAAACAGAAAAATCAAACCCTTTTCCAGCTTTACTTGACACTGGCATTTTTTTTCACCAAAGAGTACAGAACCTTCCCTGTGCCCACACAGGGAGCACAGAGGGAGCAAGTCTATAAACTCACGAAGACTAACTGCTTTGAAAGAAGATCTGTTGCTGTTTCCTGGCTATCCAATATTACCTAGGGAGAAGAATGCACTTTACAGTCTGACATAATAAAACAGGGAGAGAGTAGGGATGGCAGAAGGGGAGTGAGACTATCCAGAGATTCATACTGCAGACAGAGGGTTATAATAAAACATTATCATTATGGCTAAATACAAGATTTGTCAGAAGTATGTTATTTTCTTACCCTGTTTATTTTCTCAAAGGTTATGTGACTCCCATCAAAAATTAATTTGGAGGATTATCTCTGACTCCTGAATACAATTATGTTTTCCCACAGAGAAGATTATCCTTTTGTCTGATAAGGAATTCACTTTCTGGGAAAGCAAACTCAAAACTCAACTGAACAAAACTCCAAACCAGTGTGAACTGCTATCTCAAAACAGCAACAACAAAAAATCTGTTAGCCATAGAAATGATGATATGTCATAGGTCGTAGCCTCTTTTCCCAGCACTTTCAGTGACTTTTGGCCCCTTCTATATTACTTTCTCCTAAAACTTACATTTTTCAAGAATTCCAGTCCTGTCTTCCACTCCTATCAGTCTGATCTGCCCTTGAAAGTCTGTCAGAGTGAACCTTCTGTCATCTTAAAGCAAGACTTTTCTAACAAGTTTTCCTTAAGTGAGGGTTGTAGCTATTTACTAGACTTGCTGATTTTGACCTATTTATGCATGTGTTACTGCTGGATACATAATATTAAGCACTCTTGGGGAAACTTACCTGGGAATAACGGTGAAGGGATTAGGTAGTGTTCTTCTGTCATTTCTACCACAGTGAATGATGAGGGAAGGAGTAGGAAGAGCCAGGAAATTAGTACCTGGGTCTGAACCTAGCACAAGGAGCAAAACTTTGACTTATTTGACCATGGGTTGGCCTGACACCAGGCTTGCTGTCCAAGGACAAAGTACATTTGTCCCCAACGGGTAAAAGAACACTTAACAAGAAGGGGCTCTTCAACAGAGCTTTAAACTAGATGTGAAGCAGGACGGGGACAAAACCAAGCTTGATAGAAAGAAGCCTGGGAATGCCACTTCAGTGTCTGAGGAATGGTGTGCTGGCAAGGACCTCCGGCCTGCCACCTCACAGGAATTGAGGAATAGCACTTCAAACGGCAGCAAAGATGTAAGTACTATTGATGGGTTAGAAACTACAGCAAGTAGTCACTTAGTGAGTGACTATTCCCCCCAGGAAAGTAGTGGGATTGACAGTCCAACTGAAGTGCATCTACACCAGTGCTTGCAGTATGGACAACAAACAGCAGAAACAAAAAGTTAATTTTAAGGTAAGAAAACTATGATATAATTGCCATCATAGAAATGTGCTGGGATGATTCACATAACTGGAGTGCTGTTATGGCTGGCAATAAACTCTTCAGGCAGGACAGGCAAGGAAGGAGAAGCAGTAGGGTAGCCTTCTATGTCAGAGAGTGTTTTGATAGCCTTACGCTTAATGATGGTAATGATAGAGTTGACTGTCATTGGGTAAAAATCAGTGGAATGCCCGATTAAGCAGATCTTATGCTGGGAGTCTGCTCTAGACCACCCAGCTAGGAATAAGAGGCTGACGAGTTATTTTACAAGAAGCTGGAAGAAGCCTCACAATTGCTAGCCCCTGTCCTTGTGAGAGACTTCAACTTACTGGATGTCTGCTGGAAGTATAATACAGCAGAGAGGAAACAGTCTAGGAGGTTCCTGGGGTGTGTGGAAGACAATTTCCTAACACAACTGTTGAGTGAGCCAACTAGGGAAGGTGCCCTTCTGGACCTGTTTTTTGTGAACAGAGAAGGCCTCTTCTTGTGGGAGATGTAACAGCTTGAGGATACCTGGGGCATAGGGAACATGAGACGACTGAATTCTCAGTTCTAGGAGAATCAGGAGGGGAACAGCCGAACTGCCACCATTGACTTCTGGAGGGCAGATCTGGAGTGTTGACAAACTTGATAAAGTTCCTTGGGAGGCAGTCCTAAAGGGCAAAGGAACCTTGAGAGGACTGGATGCTCTTTAAGAAGGAATTCCTGGTGGTGCAAGAGCAGGCCATCCCCGTGTGCCTGAAAATGAGCCAGTGGGGAAGAAAATCAGCTTGGCTGAGCAGAGAGCTCCAGGTGGAAATCAGAAAAAAGAGGAATATCTATGAGCTTTGGAAGAAGGGGCAGGCATCTCAGGAGGACTACAGGGATGAAGTGAGATCAGGCAGAGAGAAAACCAGAGGGTCTAAAGCCCCATTAGAATTCAGATTGGCCAATTCTGTGAAAGATAATAAAAAATCTTTCTACAAATATATCAACAACAAAAGAAGGGCTAAGGAGAGTCTCTGTCCTTTACAGGATGCAGAGGGAACAATAGTAACAGTACAGTAAGATGCTCTCTGAGTACTCAACCTCATGAGCCAGCAGACAGGGAGGAGGAGCAGAACAAAGCTCCCATGATCTAAGAGGAAAGGGTAAGAGATCTTCTCAGCCAATTAGACATTCACAAGACTATGGGGCCAGATGGGATCCACCTGAGGGCATTAGGGGAGCTGGTAGAAGTGCTTGCTAAACTCCCTCCATCATCTACCAGCAGTCCTGGCTAACTAGGGAATTTCCATTGGACTGGAGGCTGGCAGATGTTACATCCATTTACAAGAAGAGTCAGAGGGAGGATCAAGGGAACTACAGGCCTGTCAGTCTGACCTCAGTGCCCAGGAAGGTAAGGTCATAGCGTAGGTCATCTTGAGTGCTATCACACAGCACATGAAAGAAAACTGGGTGATCAGGACCAGTCAACATGGGTTTATGAATGGCAGATCCTTACAAAACAACCTGACTGCTTCCAATGAGAAGGACTCATATCTAACCAACTAGAACTTAGAGCACCCAATTCTGTTGAAGACATGTGCAGACATCAAGTGGTAACTTATCTTAATTGTCGGTCTGGGAAGCAGTAGATGAGACATAGACCTGTCTCATAAGATGTACAAAATACAGTGGCCCACAGTCTATGCCTGCTTTCATGGCGGTCAGAGAACCACAGAACAATTCGGGTTTGATGGGACCTCAGCAGGTCCTATTCAGTACAGGGTCAGCTATGCAATAAGACCAGGTTGCTGAGGGCTGTATCTAGGCAGATCTTGAAAACCTCCAACGATAGAGGTAGCACACCTTCAATGGGTCTCTGCTCCAGTTCTGGATTGTCCTTGTGGGTGAAAAGGTTTCTCCTTACACTCAATCAGAATTGCTCCCCCAGTTCTCTTTCAATTTATACTCACTATCTCTCACCCTCCTGCAATCCACCATTGTGAAGATTCTGGCTCTGCTTTCTTGATGACCTCATCACCATTGCTGGTGAGCTGCTGTTGGATCCCACACCTCAGAAGGCAACCCACTCCAGACTGAGTAAGTCCAGTTCGCTCAACCTCTTCTCAATAAGTGCTCCAGCTGCTGACCACCTTGGTAGTCCACTGCTCAACTTGCTTCTTCTCAGATATATTTTTCTTGTATTAAGGGAAGAGAAGGGGGGGCAAAACTTGGATACCATATTTAAAATGCATTTAACAAGGGACTGAACAAAATGCAACATTTATTTTTCTCAACCTGCTGGCTGCACTACTGCTTCTACAGCCCTGTTGTTGGTCCTTTTGACTCTCTTTGCTGCTAGGGCACACTGCTAGCTTATGTTGTGGTCGCTATCTTCCAGTACACAATCCACCTCTACAAAGTTGCTCCCTTGTTGTTATCACCCAGCCTGTACTGTTGCCAAGCATTCTGTCTTGCCAGGCACATTAGGAGGTAGACGTCCTTAAGTGCGCCAGCTTTCCTGAACTCCTTTATTCTCCAGAGAGGTATCTTACCTCCTATGGTATCTCGCCCATAGTTCCCCAAATAAGACAAAATCTGCTTCCCAATGTCCAGGGTTTGCACTGTGCTACCTGCCTTTCTCAGCCCCACTTAGAACTCTGATCTTATCACCATAACAAAGACAGCCTTTAATATTACATCTCCAAATCAGTTCTTCCCTATTTGTGAGTAAAAAATCCCACTGCACATGAATCGTGGCATGTCCTGTACCTACATGTACCAAACAGTTATCCCTCGTATTTTCCAGGCATGTATTCAGTTGCTTATGCCCTACTTTATGGCCCCTTTAGCAGATGTTAAGGAGACTTAAGTTTGATGTAAACCAGAGTCAGTAATCCAGCAGCTTCCTTCTGTTGTTTAAACGATTTCATGCACTTTTGATCAGCGGTCAGTGGCACCACAGTATCATGTTTTGTGGCCTCTCCTCAGACCCTAACCCACAAGCTAGCCATCCCATCAGTGGCAGCCCTTCTTGTCGTCTGCATCTGTCTTCACTGAAGAGTCTGTATCTGTCCATTACAATTTCCAGTTGCATAAGCTGCCCTACTATGTCTCAATTATTCCCACGATGTTGCAATCTAGTGAGTAGAAACAGTTATTGTTCTTCCTGTCTGCAGGTTGTGTGCACATGTACCTGTGCATGTACAGGCCTCCTTTCTCGACGGTTATCAACACTGCAAAAACTCCAGCATGTTGTCCCTCAAACACTTCTGCAAGGACCAGATACGCTCTAGACTTATTCACTTGACATCTGCCACAAAGACAAAATACTTCTATTGTGCTCCGTATACTAGGAACAATTTTTTTAGGTTGAGGGAATGTGAATTACTGCTTCATTTGGAGAAAACATGTGGGTTTTTTTCATCTTCTGGGGTTTTTTTTTTGTGCTTCTCTTTCTCCTCATTGCTTTTCTGTGCAGTTTTCCCACAGCAGTATCTAGGTGAAAACTTCAACAGCTAGACAACATCAAGAGAGTGCTTAATCCCTTGGACACAATTGTTATATGTAAAGCTATCATAAACAAATCACTTAAACACTGCCTTCCTATTCTGATCACCTCATGTCAAAAAAAAAAGTGATACAACAAAACTATAAACTAGTCATCAAATCAGATCTCATTATTAATAATTTTGCAAGCTAATATATGAAAGAGAAAAAACACTAGTCATTAAAGTACTGAGTGTATCACTAATTCTTTGTGGAGTTCCAATGAAAAATTTCTTCTCAGTAAGCAAGAAAACACCTTTTTTATATACATATGTATAGAATCACAGAATTGCCAGGTTGGAAGAGACCCACTGGATCAAGTCCAACCGTTCCTATCAAACACTAAACCATGTCCCTTAGCACCTTGTCCACCCATCCCTTAAACACCTCCAGGGAAGGTGAAGCAACCACCTCCCTGGGAAGCCTGTTCCAATGCCCAATGACCTTTCTATGAAAAAAATTTTTCTGATGTCAAGCCTAAACCTCCTCTAGTGGAGCTTGAGGCCATTCTCTCTTGTCCTGTCCCCTGTCACCTGGGAGAAGAGGCAAGCATCCTCTTCTCTACAACCTGCTTTCAGGTAGTTATAGAGAGCAATGAGGTCTCCTCTCAGCCTTCTCTTCTCCAGGCTAAACAACCCCAGCTCTCTCAGCCGTTCCTCATAAGGCCTGTTCTCCAGCCCCTTCACCAGCTTTGTTGCTCCCCTTCTGGACTCGCTCCAGAGCCTCAACATCCTCCTTGTGGTGAGGGGCACAGAACTCAACACAGGATTCGAGGAGTGGTCTCACCAGTGCCAAGCACAGAGGGAGAATAACCTCCCTCGACCTGCTGGTCACACCGTTTCTGATACAAGCCAGGATGCCATTGGCCTTCTTGGCCACCTGGGCACACTGCTGGCTCATGTTCAGTCGCTGTCAACCAACACCCCCAGGTCCTTCTCATCCAGGCAGCTCTCTAGACAGACTTCTCCTAGTCTGTAGCTCTGCACATGGTTGTTGTGCCCCAAGTGCAGGACCTGGCATTTGGCCTTGTTAAACCTCATGCCATTCGACTCAGCCCAGTGGTCGAGCTTGTTCAGATCCCTTTGCAGAGCCTCCCTACCCTCCAGCAGATCCACACTTCCACTCAGCTTAGTGTCATCCGCAAACTTCCTAAGGGTACACTCAATGCCTCCATCCAGGTCACTGATGAAGACATTGAATAGGGCTGGACCCAGCACTGAGCCCTGGGAAACTCCACTTCTAACTGGCCTCCAGCTGGATTTAACACCATTTCCCACCACTCTCTGGACCCAGCCATCCAATCAGTTTTCCACCCAGGAGAATGTGCACCAGAGGCTGACAGTTTCCAAAGCAGAACGCTGTGAGAAACTGTGTCAAAGGCTTTACTGAAGTATTATTCCCATACACACCAAGACATCTTCATATAATTCAATTCTCATAACACCACTAGAAAAATAAGCCCAGAAAATCCTTATAAAACAAAATCTCAGCCTCTTCTTCTGAAAGGTTACCTTTCATGTAGTTCAGTAAGTGCAGACAGATTATGTACAGGAATTTATTTGGTTTCCCCCATGTAGAGGTTCCCAAGCAAAGCAAGGAAAAGCAACTTTTTAGAGTCAAAAGTGGTGTTACTTCTATAAAAATAACAGCAGGGCACAAACTAAAACTTAACCTAGGGAGGGATCTGGGGGTGATGAGAGAGTGACATGGTGCTGAGTTGTTAGAGCTCCATTCAAAACAAAATGAAGTGGCCTGGATTCCTCGGTAAGCATCAGAAAGCTTGGCAAAAATTGCACAGGAGAGCTTAGGCTATTTTTTATGTCTGTACCCTAAAGTAAAAAATCTTTAAGTTGCACATAGAATGACTCTTCACACAACAGCACAGAAATATTCCTCTGCAGTACAAAGTTAATTTAGTAAGCTTTGCTCTATGTAATCCTAGAATGAAATTCATTAATAGTAAGAAATGAAATTTTAAATGTTGATCTGTACTGTGCCATGACCTCTACCACAATTTTCCTTCTTATCACTCTAAATAGCACTACATATAAAACATACAAGGTTGTTTTAACATTTTTTTTAACTATCTGAAAACAATGTGCTTTTAGTATCTGCTAATCACACTTAAGCATGTCTCATAACCATGAAGGTTCAAAATATGTGAATTCAGCCAATTTCCTATTAAGAGATCCATCTACTGGTCAAGGAATGCCACAGTCTAGAAATATCATGAAAAAGGTTATATTTTAACTGTTCTAATCCATACTCAGGAATGAACTATCAGCCACAAATATTGCTGCACTGCCAGTTCCAAAATGTGTTTTTTCTTCCAGCTTTCTTAGTATATAGTTATTGAAACAGCTTTTTCAACATATGTATTTGACTTATGGAAAAATAATTGCAAGAGGCAGAAGTTTAAACAGAATAGAAAGTACAGAATATAGCACTTCAGAAAAAGAAATAAATTAATTTCCTGCTTTTTATTGTGTAAGAGCACCCACAGAGCTCATAAAAAAATTAATCTGCTATAAACACTCTGAGACCTTGAATCTTCTCTTACTATGCTAGAAGCACTTAGCAAAGCCATGCGCTAGGCCTGAGCAATAGACAGGACGCATTAAGTGCTTGGAAAGAATTTTAAGTTACGCTTTAAGGAGCAGGCTCATGATAAAAATGATGCCTTGTCGAACTTATATCATAAACACTTGCCACTTGATACTGACTTATATGCCATCCAGGAGCCACACCAAGACAATACAAACAACTGGCAAGTCCTTCAGTATCAAGGCAAACTGACAGCTGAGTTTTTATTATGATTCCAAAAAGCATTAAGATAAGTTTTACAAGGCCATAATCCCTTCTTTCCAAAGTTATCCCAAGAAGGGTATAAAGCAAAAATACACACACAACTTAACATCATCTTTCAACATTCTCTTATTCTTTAGTAGTTGAGCTGGTCTGGGTCTCCAGTAATCATCACAGCAACCTTAAAACTGACCAAGCTTTAGCATGCACCAAGGTTTGGTATTTGTAGAGGTCTTCATCAACTTTTGTCATATTGCTGGCCTTCCTATTTTTGCAATAGGCTCCTTCCAGCCTAAAATCCTCCACAGAGAATGCCAATGACTGAACAGCCTTGTACCTTCTATCCATTCAGAGAAGAGCATACACCCAATATTTTTTTTTTTTTTTGCTTAGGAAAAAAAAAAATAAAAAAGTTTTCTGTCACAGAAACCAATAGCACAAAAATCCTGTTCCAAACAATTTTACATGAACTTTATGATTCCTCTTTATCTACAAGGAACAGGAGAAGCCTTCACAGTCTTGGATGCATCACCAACACCTGATGTGTTTTGCTCCAGGTCAACTCAAAGACTTGATACTTCATTTCTGAGCAGTGTCACACCACCACTGCTAGTAGGGAGGGCATTCTAGGAGAAACTATTTTGGTGACTTCTTGTTTCATACCAACTGGCTTAGAATAACAATTCTGCCCTACTCCCTCAACTCTGTATAATCCTTGCACACTCTAAAGTATATTCAGAAGCTATGAAAAGCTCCAACAGGTTTAGATTCCATGTGTTCTGGGACAGATTTACATTTAATGCAAATCAGCATTTTTTTTAATCTCTCACAGCCCATTTACCATACTGCTTCTGTTTTACTAATAAATACAGTTTTCTTAGGAAGATGGGAGATCTGATAGAGTCCAAATCCTGGTGTTTCACTCTAAGAAAATATATAATGCTTTACAAAATCACAGAATCACTAGGTTGGAAAAGATCTCCAGGATCATCAAGTGGAACAGCTCCTATCAAACACTAAACCATGTCCCTCAGCACCTCATCCACCCATCCCTTAAACACCTCCAGGGAAGGTGAAGCAACCACCTCCCTGGGAAGCCTGTTCCAATGCCCAATGACCTTTCCATGAAAAAAATTTTTCTGATGTCAAGCCTAAACCTCCTCTAGTGGAGCTTGAGGCCATTCTCTCTTGTCCTGTCCCCTGTCACCTGGGAGAAGAGGCAAGCATCCTCTTCTCTACAACCTGCTTTCAGGTAGTTATAGAGAGCAATGAGGTCTCCTCTCAGCCTTCTCTTCTCCAGGCTAAACAACCCCAGCTCTCTCAGCCGTTCCTCATAAGGCCTGTTCTCCAGCCCCTTCACCAGCTTTGTTGCTCCCCTTCTGGACTCGCTCCAGAGCCTCAACATCCTCCTTGTGGTGAGGGGCACAGAACTCAACACAGGATTCGAGGAGTGGTCTCACCAGTGCCAAGCACAGAGGGAGAATAACCTCCCTCGACCTGCTGGTCACACCGTTTCTGATACAAGCCAGGATGCCATTGGCCTTCTTGGCCACCTGGGCACACTGCTGGCTCATGTTCAGTCGGCTGTCAACCAACACCCCCAGGTCCCTCTCCTCCAGGCAGCTTTCTAGACAGACTTCTCCCAGTCTGTAGCTCTGCATAGGGTTGTTGTATCCCAAGTGCAGGACCTCCCATGCCATTAGCCTCAGCCCAGCTGTCCAGCCTGTTCAGATTCCTTTGCAGAGCCTCCCTATCCTCCAGCAGATCGACACTTCCACCCAGCTTAGTGTCATCTGCAAACTTCCTAAGGGTACATTCAATGCCTCCATCCAGGTCATTGATGAAGACATTGAACAGGGCTGGACCCAGCACTGAGCCCTGGGGAACCCCACTTGTAACTGGCCTCCAGCTGGATTTAACACCATTTCCCATCACTCTCTGGGCCCGGCCATCCAACCAGTTTTCCACCCAGGACAGCATGTGCCTTTCCAGGCCAGAGGCTGACAGTTTCCGAAGCAGAATGCTGTGAGGAACTGTGTCAGTTTCAGTAAGCTAAGCTATTTCATTCTGGCTCCAGAATCACCTAACTTCTCTAAGTATTTCTAGCAACAATTTCTGTTTAAAAGTAAACACATCAGGTTATGCTATTTTCTACAAATAGGCTGAAAGCAGTTTGTATAATAGTAGACTCCAGACATTTCACAGGTTTTACTCATAGGATCATAGAATAGTTAG
>WAAB01024327.1:0-13953 GCA_013389865.1 Piaya cayana
CCTCAACCTTCTCCTCATCCCCAAGAGAGTGAAGTGGGGACTGTTCTGGCAACCAGGGGACATATTTTCATACCCTTTTTGGATGTGTATGAAATTGTGACACATTATCTATGTGCTCCCCCAGCTCCCAACTATTTTCAGCTCATATTTTTGAAGGCAGCTGGGGGAGGGGAGGGCGGAGATTGGCTGATGTTTCTGTGTATTTAGTAATTTGTGGTGGAGGGGTTTTTTTTCAGTACATGTGAGTATTGAACCATTATACCTTCTTAATAATTTCCAAGACAAGCTATTTCTGGTTCAAGGTTAGAAATCTACCATGGGTACAGTTCTCTGCAAGAAAGACAGACTGCACAAAGAAAAGGAAGGCATTAAAATATTAAGTCACATTGCTATGGACGTTTTATAATCTTACTGGAAATACTATTCCAGATCCTAGTATTAAAATTATATGAAACTTCTTTCTTTCAACCCTGTTTCCTTTGGCAGCCCCTATCTAGCCCCACGCCAGCTGTAGCTCTGGACTCTCTGTCAACCCAAACACAAATCTTGGTCTAATTCACCAGCCAGGATCCAAATCCACTGAGGCAAAAGGATACTGACAGCATGAGCCTTTAATTATTATTTTTTAGATACTTTTGTAGGCACTCCAGCACTGTTGCTGCTAGTTTACTCACTAGGAACCCTTCCCCTTCATCTCAAGCCATCTCTGTGTCTCAGATGGGGATCCTGCCCTTAGCTGTTCCTTTCTTTTCTACATCCCTTACTATTTTCTCCCTCCCCAGACAACAGCTACAGGTTTTATGGTTCCTTCCACATTCACCAAACCCAATGTTGGTTTATTTAGCAATTCTTTCAAACATACTGGAGCCTTTTTCTTCTAGGAAAGAGTAATGATTACCTGACTTGGAGACATCTTGCTAAGCAGTGACTTGCTAAGCAATGTCTTGGTGAAAACCTTGCCTTTGCTAAAGCAGATTATTTGGTCAGATATGCTGCGTTTTTTGGGAACAGCTAAGCTAAACTTTGGTTGTAGGGAGGAGGAAGAAAATTAGCCAACCATGACAAGAATAAGCTCAGCTCTCCCACATGGAAAGCAAAATGTCCAGCAAAGCTTTTGGGGTGGTCTGATTCATTCAGGAGATTTGTGTGACCCAGTGTCAGTCAGCAGCAGGTGGCTTCCAGCAATGGATATACAGCAGTCTGCTTTCTGGTTTCATCTCCTTTGGGTTAGTCATAAATCTTAGTGACCTGTGAGGAGAAAACTAGAGAGAAGTGCACCACATTAGCAGCTGAGGACAGAAAATCAATACATAGTCCTAGTCTACTGGCAATCGAGTAACTGGCTAGAAAAATATTTTTTTCTGTGCTGCTCTCTGGAAATGTTGAGATTGCAATAAACTCTGAGAACAGGCCATGAAAATAATTGGGGAGAGAAGTTCCAGCTTTAGACCTCAGCAGAGGTTTAAGGTACTGTGATTTGAATTTATGTAGTTTGGTCAGATATGTAAATCATATTTAGATCGGTAAATAGCATAGATTTCTGTATAAATTAAGACTATATTCACTGGATGCAAACACATAAAACTTCAGTTGCTTCAGAGAACTCCTCAAACTGGTACCTTTTCCTCTGAGAACAATTCTATGTAATCTAGTGTTTAACAATCATGTATTCGTAGATCATTAAAGTCTGTGATTTGCACTTTCCTTGACTTTTTAAATTTTTATTTTGTACCTTTGCAGAAACTTTAAATCCTGGTGCAAAAATTGAATTTTTGATCTTAGGGTACAGGATTGATCTCTACTTATTGCACCTAAAAAAAATTCAGGAAATGTCTCTGATCAAAAAGAGAAAGCCTAGTCAAAACAGATCAAGAATCATTGCTTGTATACATAGGTAGTAGTGTTATTTCCTTTTAGTCTTGGGAATTACTCTAGTAGTCACAGAAGTGATATTTAAGGCTCTCTTATAGACCTATTTAACACGAACCAGAGACTAGTTTTCCCATTTTGCTTGCACTGAGAGTTTCTTTAATGCAAGACACCCAGGAAACACAAGTTAAATCCTAAAGGAAAGTTTGTTTAATGAATCTTCTATCAAAGTAACATGAATCAACTCTAAAACTAAATGAGAAATTCCTATTCTAGTTGGCAAGTACTACTCAAGTGTGGAAAAAAAAATTCAAATGCTGTATTACTGAAGCTTGCCCAGCTGTAAAGCAGGACAGGGTGGTGGGATAGTACATCTCCCCATCCCAAAGTCTGCCTGAGCTATAGCACTGAAATGTAAACTGCTATGGCCAGACCCACATACTTCTTTGAAGCTGCTCTGATTTATTCCAGCTGAGTTTCTGTCCTTTTAAGTATGGTTAGATATCAGCTGTTTTCCCCTGTGGTTCTTGACTTCATGAATACCCACTCAGCACAGTGACTAAGCGTGGCAAGGAAAGTGCCTAGTAGCCAAGCTTTACATACCTGGCTTCTCACTGTGCTACTTCGCACTAATATACTTGTAAGAGAGGAATCCAGCGGGGAGAACTCATGGAAAAAAGCATCTCAGGCCTGTTAGGACTCCTTCTGTCTTCTCTTACCCACACAGACGGCCAGGAAGGATCTGTTGCAGTCCTGCTCGGCTTACATCAAACTCGGGCCTCAATGTGGAGGTATCTCCTCAGGGTTGCGCACTGATGGTTAGATTTGTATGTTTGACTGAAGACCTCATCTGGCATTTTAGAAAACCTGAGGTTTGGAGCTAGAGTCATATGTGGGCCAGTCATGGAGAGGCAGAAAAGGCTGTCTCCCAGTTGCTTTACCTACTATCAATGACCTTCCCTAAGTACGTTAAGAGCCAGTTTCTCCCCCACTGCCCAGCCTCTGCTTTTGCACAAAAAAAGCAAAGCACTGAAAGGGCATTACATGGGCTTACCGAGCACAGGGTTGAGGAAGGATGGTAGTTTAGGGTAGGAGAGGGGCAACATTGTAGACCTCTTCTTCACAGATTTCCTCATCTACTCCTACTCGAGTATAAGGAGTAGTCTTATGAGTATAATGAGTAGTCTTCCAGTCTTATACTGGAAAGCCTGGGAGAAGATATTACATGAGGTTAATGTGTACCTTTGCCCTGTCCTTGGGCTCCACTATATTATCTTGGAGATGAGCTGTTAAAAGCCATGGGAGTTTATCTAAGAGCTTTTATCTGGTGTAGATAATCCCTTAGATTACTTCTTCCCTCTCTTCGTGTTACTAGAAAGTAAATACCTTTGAGAGAAGCCCATTTCCCTGCACTTATCCCATATGCATATGCACGTTCTCTAAAGACAATATGCCTACTCTATGACTAACTTCCAGTTTTATGTTTTCCTTTGTTTTCCTGTTTAGCTGATTAATTAGATACTTGTTTCTATTTTCTCTTTACCTGAAGGAGATGCACGTTCTTTTTACAGAAAATCAGAGGCAAGTATCAAGACTATCTACTGTGAGCTTATCCCTCAAGGAATGTTTTACTATCAGCTGAAATTACGTAGCATCCTTTGAAAAACTAGACTAGACTAGACACGACACGTAAGTTAGATTTTTTTTTTTTGCTACTGCTTTAGGAAAAAAGAAATAATTGAGCGAAAGTTGTATGTTTTAACCAAGTTTAGGATACTGAATGAAACTGTTGGTATTTAATAGTACTTTCTTGATGTCTTTCACAGATTTGTGCCTTTAGATGCAAATAGACCTTTTTCAGTGGAGGTTTCTGAGAGTGAAGTGCTATTGTAGAAGTTAAAATAGCTGCTACTCACTTTTATCAGAGAACAACCACAAAAGGGGCATAAATACATGTACAAATCCCAGCAACGATCTCATTTGCTAAACCTTTCTTCTAGCTGTGGCTTTCTGTAAGATCTGATTTTGTGCCATGTTTTAACAAAATATCTATTCTAGACTATTTTGACACACCTTGAAAAGGAAAAATTCTAGCACTTTAGTTATGCAACTGGCTGAGAACTGTGCAGGTGTCATTGAGTAATTACTGAGCTGGAAATAGGTACCAAAGGGCACTACCCAGACTCTGATGCTATTTGATATTTTCATTAGTAACTTGGATGACAGAGTAGAAAAAGTGCTCATTGAATTTCTAGGCAATGTGGAGCGAAGGATTGCTGCAGATGTGCTGGAGGAAGAACTAGAAAACCTGCCTGAAGATCATATTCTAGAGATCTCTCCATCCTTTCCAGGTCCAGCTCCCCTTTTAGAGAGGCTTGTTTGATGTCTACCGCCCACGTCTTTCTTGCTTGCACATCTCTTGCCTGCAGTGGTGTCAGCCCCTGGGGAACAGTGCTCTACCTCCACAACTGTTGCTTTTTTTGCTACCTCCCAGAGGCTCTGTTCCCCTGGGTGGACTGATTTTAACAAAGCAAGGTAGTAGCAGGAATGCAAAAGTGCCTTCCTGAAAGAGGAGATCCCCTTCCCTCCACCTGTTGAGGGCATATGTGACTGGGGCTGGAGTGGCAAGGCAAGGAGAAGGGAATAAAGCAGCTTGTATGAAGCAATGTATAAATATGAGTCAGTGCAAAAGTTTTCCATGGTCCAAAAGTATAAGTTAGCAAAGATAGATGGGGTAGATTGCTTACAGGGGCTCTGTTATGAGTTCAGTGGAAGCCTAGATAACTGCTTCAGACTTGATGCAACCTGTAGATATTAAAATTAACAGCAACATATCTCACCCTGCATGTATATATGAGAAGAGCTGCCCTTGTCTGGGAGAGCTTACAGTCCATGTCTAATTGATTGCCATGAAGTTTTCTTTTAAACTCATTGCTGAAGCAGAAGAAACAACAACAAAACCCTTTCAAAAAAAAAATCAAAATATCTTTGTTTTTTGTCCTCAGTTATAATTGGTCAAGGAGATTGGTGGACCCAAGTTTTCCTGTGCTAATGAGGCTTCAGGAAACCCATATACATGATCCTCCTTTCTAACCCTCCCATGCCATTCAGCTTCCACTGAAGTCAATAGGTGTCTCATGAGGGGTCATTTTTTGGTATCTCCGTATCTGGTATCTGAACCAGATGGAAGCTGTAAAGTATGAGACACAACTATTTTGATACAGAACTTGTGACTATCTAGGCCAAGGGACATCTTTTCTACCCACAAAAGTCCTAGTTCTTATATTATGACCTATATCAACAATATCAAACCTCAAAGCTATACTATTATACTAGTGACTTTATTCCATTGACTGTACAGCTCAGACAGTACACATAAAATTGTAGGATGCATTTAATGTAATTCCATTAGATTTAATTGAATTAAAAATATTATATTATTAAATTCAGCCAAAGGTAAGTCTATGGAATTTTTTTCTAATAACTCAAAAAGCTCAAGTCTGGATGAGTTTAAAATAACAATCCTACAGGAGAACATGATTGAATAAGTAAGAACATACAAACATCTAGAAGTTCAGACAGATATGAAACTGAACTTTATATATCACATAAATCAGTCATTACAGAAATGGAAATCAATTTAGGAGGGTTCACTCAACCTAATTTTTGCTCTGCTTTTAAGTATTTAAAGAAAGATTGATTTCATGCCATTTTAATTGGCTTAATCCAGCTAAGTACGGAGGCCCCTGTGTTAACATAACAAAACATCCTTTATCAGCTGACCACGGAGAAACTCTTAGATCTGTTTCCTTAAGTTTTAGCAGCCCCTGATGCTAAAGGCCTTATATCTTATATTTCCTTACATGGCATTTTAAGCAGCTGCCCTGCTACAGTTTCTTAAAAGTTTCAGATACTCTAGTCCGAATAGTCAACTCTTCTCTTTCCCTTTCCCTTTCCCTTTCCCTTTCCCTCTCCCTCTCCCTCTCCCTCTCCCCAGTTGAAGACATGTAGTGGGACAGTCAAGCAGTAGAAAAATGAATTAAGGAGATTTCAGTCCTAAGAGTTTTTTTCCCATGGAGACAGACAGGTGATTAGGAATCATACCCTGTGCTGTTGGTGAGGCTGTAAATTTTTATCTACTGGTTGTTACAGTCACCAGCAGGGAACTGAACATACTCTTCCAAGTACTGAAGAAGTACTAGATGCTGACTTTTTCCATTGTACAGCAGGCAGGATGAGTTGTTTTATATCTTCCTTAGCCACCTATGCTTGGTACAGCTTGCTTGGCAACTTGCATATCTCTCATATAGCATAGGCATGCCCAGGAAACTAAGTGGCAGAGGGCTGATTGAAAGGACCTGATGTGAAAAGATGGGGTGGGACCACAGCCTCAGACAGAGCCTGTCTCCTAGGTAGGTGTACAATGTCTGTACCAGTAAAAGCATCTTCCAGCAATTACTAGTAACTCTAATATGAGGATGTAGTCACTTGGAAACGTAAGTTCTTGCTTTGGTTGACTGCTCATGGAATTGGTTTGCTAAAATTATAAAAGAAAAGAGTCAGAGACACTTCACAAAGCTTCTATTATACAGAATATATTTCTGTAACCTTCGTCGTGCTACTAGTATCACAGCATTTGGCTGGTCCTGCTGTTTTGCTGGTTGCACAGAATCACGTGTTTCTTTATTGGATCCAATTTCTTGCCAAACCAGAATGGTTTCCCCTGTAGATGGCTCTGTTTTCCTACACAATTTTGGGAGTGCTGTGGCTTTAGAAATGCCACATAAACAAGATCGTGCTAGGGCTTTTTTTTTTACCCCTCTTCCAGTGCACGTTATATTCAGAAAGCAATTGTTTGGATCAGACACTCTTTAACATGCCAGTTCTGAAGACAGCTAAACTGAATAGTCAGCCACTTCCCACAAAAAAATAATGGTTTTGTGCTTGATTTGGGACTAAAATTTCAGAGGCATCTGAGCACCTGAGAATTGCTGTTTGAGATGCCCTGGGCTGCAGCAGCTGGTATCGAGCTACTACCTGAAGGATGAGGGACTGCTGTAGTTTCCACATTAAATCTCCCAACCTGCAGTGGATTTCACAACAACCTGTGTCATATTCAGTGGTACTAGGCGTCTAGGGTTAAGCAACTAACTTCAGCTTCTTGTGTGTGTAGGAAAAGGATGTCTTTCTGGGTAAGAAAAAGAAGAGAGGGAGAATTTTCATTTGTTTTCTTCTTAGCACCTGCAGACCAGAAGCTGTTGGTGTGGTGTGAACTAGCATCATGACTGCTCGTCTGTAGCAAAGATTGACTGTCTAGTGAGATGATGCATCTCTCTCTGGGCCCAGCAGCTCAAGTGCCCCAGCATGGCATGGCTACCCAGCCCTGAGAAGGCAGGTCCCTGCTGGGGAGATTCAAGGGGAAATTACCTTTGTGAGTCAATCGGACAGAGGGATTATAATGTTAAATTATGGTGTTGAAGGACAGACTCTCAAAGACTCCTGAACTATACACTGCATTTTGGCACTGACACTACACTCAGCTATCTGTTCAATGCTTGCATGAAGTTCTATCTGTTCAGCAAATGTGATAACTTGGAGATACTGAAACTGGAGATTCTCTCTTCTATTTTCCATCAATAGCAGGAACCCACACTGGGTGAGCTGCTCTTGCTGAGTACCGGGACTCCCCATCAAGAGCTGCTGGCTGAGACCCACCTCCACAAAGAGGAAATGAAATCACCAACCCACAGTCACTGAGTAGAAACTTGGCAGAAAGAGCTATGGGAAGGTCTGGTAAGGTCACCTGAAGCACACTGTAGGCATTGGGGTTGGGGAGTTGTATGTGGGATGGATTTGACTACAGTTTCAAACTAATTATGAATCTAAAATGTGCCCTGAGCCGGGGGTACACCCCAAAGTGTTGCCCCAAATACATAATATATTTGAGGCTGAGCTTGTTCACGCTTGTTTGCAAATATTACTACCAACAAAGGCCATTCCCAGAGGCACTATGATAAGTATGCACCAGTATAGAAAGAATAGATATTAGAAGGAATCTAGTTGTCTAAAGAATGTAAGACTTCCTAAGGATTAAATTGTTGTAAATTATATGTCTCTTTTAAATGAATGCCTATAGAGACCTGAATACCCAGGAACTTTTCAGAAAGGGCAAAGCAAATGATTGGAAGTTGGAGAGTATCCCATAATAGGAGAGATTACAAAGATTACAGATATTTAGTTTAGTAAGGAGACTAATAAGAAGTGACATGCCAAAGGTATATAAAATAATGTATGGCAAAAAGGAGGTCAGCAGGTGCTCCTATTTATCCTGTCTTGTGAAAAAGGCACAGGAGGATACCTAATTAAATTAAAAGGCAATAAATTTAAAACTGGTAAAGAAAATGCCCTTTTATGTCACATAGAGTTAATCTGTGGAACTCCCTGCCACAATAAATTATGGAGCTAAAGACTTTTGGTTGAATTCAAAAATCTATTAGATAGATAAAAAAAGACAGAATTGTCAAAAACATCCAAGTTCTGTTTTCAGATGTGACTGAGGTTCTTATGCAGAAAGAAACATAAGCACCATGCCAAACTCTTTACGTTAAATACTTGCTGGATAATATGTAGACCATCTTGACTGCAGAGTCCAAAATGCCAAGTTTACTCTTGCATTTTTTAAATAAAGAATTAGAATTTTTTATTAAGCAGAACATCTGAAGCAAGAAAATGACCGCTTTTGAGGCAACCGTGAAGTTCTGGGGTGAGATGTGCTGGGGGGGTCATCGTACCCCCTCAGTCAGAGGAGGGATTTGGGATTAGGTTTATAATATCTTTACAATGTTCTTGAGTTGCCATCCTGCTTGTCTTAATCCCTAGACTGTCATTGAACTTCCTTATTTACTGGAGAGCCTCATATTGTTTATGTGTGTATATATAGGTATATATGTGCTGTATGGGCATCTTGCTTCTCCTTTTTTCAGAACCCTGGGGTTCAAATACCCACTTTCTGAAGCACAGTTGAACATAGGCACAGTGCAGACATCAAGCCAATATTGTGTTCCAATACAGATACATGAAACTGGGGAACCTGAAAATCAACCACAGGTTCCCAGAGAAGGCTGGATGGAGGGGTCAGTGTATGGTTTTGAATTTGTATTGAATTTTTGTTATTTATAATTCTGGTATTGATATCTTGATTCTTCACTGGAGCTAGTCACATATGCCTTAGGTCTAAAAATAAGCTTTGAGTGCTTAAGTAGGCTTTTTAGAAAATGCTACTCTAATTGTCATATCCATGCTATTCTAATGGAATAATAAGAAAACTAAAGAACAGCAGGAATCACGGAAATACAGAAAATTTCCTCAAATCCTTTGTTGTTTTCAGTGTCTGCTTTATGCAACAGCGACTGGCTGCTGTGGAGCCAAGTGGTTTCAGATCTAAATGGGAAATGTGTTTCTTGATTCAGCCTCCTCCAACCCAATCAAAAGTAGATGAGCAACACATGAAAGGAGATGTACACAAAAGATAGGTGTTGCAGGGAGGACTGGGAGAGGTGAGATCTGTTACTGGCTTTTGCAACTGCACAGAATTTCTAATCTCTTTTCGTTTCTGTGTTTAAAACATGGATACTCCTTTTGTTCTACAACTTTCTGTCATGATCATTTAGTGTATTAATACCAGGAAACAAGATCTTTCTACAGGAATATAGTTCTATAACCACCAATGGAAATAGAAATAAATGTAATTAAAAACAACTGGGATTTTTGCAGGGGCTGGAGGGACTTAAGTAGTCAGCTCATTCTTGCTCTTCAAAATTCCACTTAAAATGTTATTGGTATGTGAGTGAATAGATAGATATTTTTAGTGACTCTATCATATACTATATTTGGTAATTCTGGACTGATGATAAGGAAGGTCTTCACAGATCATGATGTCCAGATTCCCGATATTTCAGACAGTCACAGCATATGTTCTTCATTTATCAGGCTGAGTTTTAAAACCAGTCAGGGTCTTTGCTCCCTACCCCATTGTAGGACTTGAATCTGTTCCAGAATTTGGCTTACCTGTTGGCTGGAGACTCTCTGGAAGCATGGTACAGAGGACAAATAATAGTGACAATTAATAACAGGCAGGACTACTTACAAACACTCATGTGACAGTCCATGAAAATGAAAATAGAGGTGAAATATAGCTTTAGGATCACATCAGGTGATATATTTCCAGCAAGGATGGAAAACAAATAGCCCTGGGCAAGACTGAATTTGCAACATTCATGAAAGCATCAGGCATCAAGAAGCTCTCTACTGACATAATTTCTTAAGTAAATGTGTGTAAATTTTACTGAAACTCTGTACAAAGCTGGGTTTTATATACTAAACCAACAGATCATATTCTCATCTAGTGCATACTGTTTGCTGTAGTTACAGAGTGGAAGAATTATCTCCCCTCTTAGTCTTTGTCCTGCCAACCTAAAATACAAGAAGCGCTGTTTATAATAGACTCACTGTATCCAAACCGTCTGTTTTGTGAACCTGGCTAATCTGAATGACTATTTCATCGCCATATGAATAGCCAGAACAATTTTTTTCACCTTTTTTAGAGCAAATTTTTTTTCTGGTTTTGTTTGTATCCACACTCATTTCAACTTCCTGGATTTGAATAAGTTGAAATCAAATTCAGTTAAAAATATAATTAATGTATGTGAGTTGATTCATTCTGTTCTGGGGCTGGCTCTAGCACAAGGGATAATAACAGCATAATTCTAGTTTCTCTTCAGTGCTCCAGCTTGTAATGGAAATGACAGACCTCTGGCAGTACTGATGGATGCTCTAGCAATATATATTTCACAAATTATCTTTTTAAGATAAATAACTTCTACAATTAGGAGAGCCTTCTCATTTTAAATGAGGACTTGTCCCTTGATCTGAGATTGTTCTGCGTTTGGGGAGGCAAAAAAAATGTTTTTAAGATTTGAATGCAGCCAATGGAAAAAATAATCTATTAATATTTTGGTAAAGTTCAGTCCCTGTCATAGATAGGTGGCTTCTGTGATCTACAGCATGTAAGTGATATGACCAAGGTAGCTGCTACCAGCTGGTACAGAGCAACTTAGGGAGACGTGGGGAAAGATGTGTTTTGTTAAGGAGAATACCCTAGCTTACCAAGAAGGTTTCCACAGCCCAGTGGGGCACAGTGCTGAGTTCTGTGTCCTCGTGACCAAAGTATGAGAAATGTACCTGCATCAGGACAACAAATCTGAGAGACCCAAGTCCTGGGACAGAAGCCTCGTTCCTGAAATGAAGAGGAGCATGAGGAAATACGCACCTGTTAGTCTAACCTTGGTATATAGAAAAATTAAGGAGAAGATCATAGTAAGTGCTATTAAAAGGTATGTGAAGAACAATGCAACCACCAGTCAATGTGGGTTTGCAAAGGGAGAGTCCTGTTTTACTAATTTAATATCCTTTTACAATGAGGTCACCTGCCTCATGGATGAAGGGAAGGTGGTAAGCATAGTTTTTCTGAATTTTAGTAAAGCTTTTGATACTGTCCCTCACAGCATCCTTCTGGACACATTGTCCAACTGCAAGATGAACAGATAGTGGGTGCACTGGGTGAAAAACTGTCTGAAAGACAGAGCTCAGTGTTGTAGTGAATGAGGCTACATCTGCTTGGAGACCAGTGAGCAGTGATGTACCTCAGAGCTCAATGCTAGGGCCAGTTCTATCAAATATTTTAACCAATGATCTGGATGCAGGAGTTAAATGCACCCTGAGGAAGTTTGCTGATGATACTGGCATGATATTTAAGCAGAACAAGTCCTGAATTCTGCACCTGGAAAAGAGTAATGCCTAATTCAAGTATAAACGGGAAGAGGAGTGGCTGGAGAGATGCCCTGCACAAAGGGCTCTGGGGGTGCTGGTTGACAGCAGGTTCAATATGAGCCAGCAGTGCATCCTGGCAGCCAAGAGGGCAAACTTCATCGTGGGGTGCATCAAGCACAGCATAACCAGCTGGTCAAAACAGGTGATTATCCTGCTGTATTCAGCATTGGTGCAGCCTTACCTTGAGTATGCTATGAAGTTCTGGGCTCTACGATTTAAAAAGGTTGTGATGGTCCTTGACTGTATCCAGAGCCAAAGCTGAGGAAGGGTCTGGAAGACATGTCCTCTGAGGAGCCGCTGAGGGGTCAGGTTTGTCTAGTTTGTAGAGAAGGANCATTGTCCAACTGCAAGATGAACAGATAGTGGGTGCACTGGGTGAAAAACTGTCTGAAAGACAGAGCTCAGTGTTGTAGTGAATGAGGCTACATCTGCTTGGAGACCAGTGAGCAGTGATGTACCTCAGAGCTCAATGCTAGGGCCAGTTCTATCAAATATTTTAACCAATGATCTGGATGCAGGAGTTAAATGCACCCTGAGGAAGTTTGCTGATGATACTGGCATGATATTTAAGCAGAACAAGTCCTGAATTCTGCACCTGGAAAAGAGTAATGCCTAATTCAAGTATAAACGGGAAGAGGAGTGGCTGGAGAGATGCCCTGCACAAAGGGCTCTGGGGGTGCTGGTTGACAGCAGGTTCAATATGAGCCAGCAGTGCATCCTGGCAGCCAAGAGGGCAAACTTCATCGTGGGGTGCATCAAGCACAGCATAACCAGCTGGTCAAAACAGGTGATTATCCTGCTGTATTCAGCATTGGTGCAGCCTTACCTTGAGTATGCTATGAAGTTCTGGGCTCTACGATTTAAAAAGGTTGTGATGGTCCTTGACTGTATCCAGAGCCAAAGCTGAGGAAGGGTCTGGAAGACATGTCCTCTGAGGAGCCGCTGAGGGGTCAGGTTTGTCTAGTTTGTAGAGAAGGAGGCTGAGGGGCGACTACACTGCTCTCAACAGCTTCCTGAGAAGGGCAAGTGGAGAGTGGGGTGCTGAGCTCTTCTGGTACCCAGTGCACCAGGGAAGGTTTAGGTTGGACAATAGGATGCTTTTCTTTACCAAAAAAAGTGATAAAACCCTGGAACATGCTTCCCAAATAGGGGCTTGATGCCCCAAGCCTGTCAGTGTTTAAGAGTGGTTTGGAAATTGCCCTTAATACCATGCTTTAGCTTTTGTTGAGCCCTGAATTGGTCAGGCAGTTGGACTGGAGATCCTTGTGGGTCCCTTCCAGGTGAACTGCTCATCTATGTTAATCTATTCTTCTTCCTACCTCTTCCTTCCCCTAGCAGTACATGCTGGGGAAATCTCTGATGATGCCTCTTCCCTGCCCTAGCAGAAGGCATCGAATGGGCAGCCGGGTCTCAGCCCGGGCATTAGGTCAGTTTTGCTGTGGGAAGGAAGCACTTACCTGCTGATGGGGGGGGAGAGCTGTGGATCACCTTGAGATAATTTGATCATCTGAACAAATTTGCAAAAAGCAGGTGCGATGTGCAGTTTTTGAAAGCCTTCTGCATTCATCTGGTTGAGCTGGGTTTCACCAGGACAGCAAACCTCCCACATCTCTGGCACTAGCTAGGCTCAAGACTGAGCCTTCGGTCTGAAGCATGATAGGCTCCTCCACTAAATGGTTCCAAATCTTGTTGAGGTGAACAATACCTGTTCATTTCCACATGGATTTCTTCTTTTTTCTCCTTGTGCTCATTTTCAGAAATGCCTGAACTGCTTCCCATGGGAAAAATTACTCAAACAAAAGAACCTGAGAACAGATTCTCTTCACTCTGAAGGTCCATCTGGCCCAATACTTGGTCTCCAAAGTGGCCCACCATAAATGCTCAAAGGAGAGGATATAAGCATTGCAAGGCTACTCCTGTAAGGGCCCTGGCAGGGCTCACAGGCCTCTGTGGCTGGCACTGGACTCCCCTGGGATCCCCACCCTCACTATCTCCTGCCAAGGGCCCAGGGGAGGCGGTGTCTCAGCTCAGCCTGGGGCCCTCAGACCCTGCCTGAGTGATGCTGCAGGGGTGCACGTCTCTGCCTCTGTCTCCTGGATGGACCTGGGACATGCAGTGCAAGGTCCATCCTTTCCCTCTTCCCCTTACCACCCTCCCTCTTCCTTCTTCCTGTCTCTCTCCCTCTTCTCTTCTCCC